>OX104117.1:43162532-43477126 GCA_944474755.1 Limnoperna fortunei | reverse complement strand
GAATTCTTATTAACTAGACTACATAAAAATATACTTACAAGAACATTCTTTTATAGTCTTTAAATGTTAAAGACAGAAGAGTTTTCTCCTCTTGAACTGTACAATGGTCTGCTATTTTTATGTCACCTAATCTCTTAGTTAAAAAAGGAATGTATACGTATTTATCAATCTGCAATATACATATTAAATAACAGCACATGTTTATTGTTCATCATTTCAATATACTAGTATATTATTGTCACTGACGATTGGGGGGGGGGGGGGGGGGGGTGGACAATATTACGTGCATTTCATCCTTTCTTTTTTGACATTTGAAATACAAATAATTGCAGAGAAAAGTACCCATACTTCTTGTTACTAGTAAAAATGTGGTTGGGCGAATTGTAATTCATTTTGCAAATTTATTACATTTTAACATAAGAGAAACAGAATCTTGCATTAGTACTCTTGGATTATCAGATTTCTCCAATCTGGTTAGTTAAATTATGAAATTTTAAGTCCTTGCCTTTAACCATCTTGATTGGAGAAATGCGATAATCCACTTATACCAGTGTAAGATTCTATCTTTTATTATTATCGGTTACTGTACTAATGTAAAAAAAAAGCATCCCGCTTCAAATACTATGTATGGTCTGTGTGATTTTAAAGCATTTGTACATGTGGAAAATTCAAGGAATTACAAAAGAAAAGCTTTGCTTCGATTTTAATTTGTATCAATTTCTTATTACTGGTAAATAAGAGTTGTGATAACTGACTTCTGGCGACTTTCGTACAATGAAGTAATGACTACTAGTATATAGAAAACAGCTCAACGGTTGAAGGCAGTTTGTTTGTTAATCAGTGCAAATTTTAGCAAAATACTTGCCTCGCGGAATCGACTATGATTGCAATTAAAAATCTTTCGAGTTCAAATTGCTTGACACAGTTGAATCCTTGCAGGTTAATTAGTAACACGTTGAACTAGGTATCATGCTGTTTATTTTTCCCACACAGGAAGTTGAAAAAATACGATACTTACAAAGCCAAACTCTAACATGAAACGGATTTCCGGACAACACCTGGCAGTGGATATGGAAGGTTCTGTCCTTTATGAGTGGGTTGTTAGATCATAGCCTGATCTCGGACACTAGTCGTTAACGTCGTAACGTTTAAGAGACCTTATTCAATTCGAAAACGAGTAGGCTAATTGTAGCCGTTACAAAATGCTAAATTCACTTTCCCTTTCATACTTTTTTAATTGTTAGCCAAAATTTTGTTCCCGCTTGTCCATCCCTTTACAAAATTGGATTCTTCGGTGTCAACTTTTCCCCTCCTGAATATCTAGCTGAAAAGTTTCTAGCTAGAAGTTAATCAAAGATTGAAACAACCCAATCAATCAACCGATACCCTTTTGTTTGAAGCGGTATGTTGATTATTGTGCCCGTAATTTTCCTGTTCGTTTTGTAATTTCATTCTTTTAATGACGCCTCCTTATATGTTCACATTTACCATACACAATGTATACTATATATTTCATAATATACCATTAACCAAAAAGTAAAATCGTTTATTAAACTGAATAATAATTAATAGCGACAATTTACGTCAATGTAATTAATAATACTAGGAAGACCAGATCATCGTGTAATCATTAGCTACATGTATGTATGTCTATTGTAGCAATTAAGCCCGTAGCATCAACTTAACTCAGTTGGTTTTTGGTATGAGAAACATTGTTTGTAAGGTTCACGACAGATATTGGTTTAAGGGCGGAGGTGGGCTCTCCGATTTATTTTTTTTTAATCTAGCTTTGTATTGACGAATGTACACTTGACATTCAAAATAACAAAGATATATGTAGTGTAATAATGTAATATTTGTCTTGAAGCAAAAATTGTTTTAAGATTTTATCATATCCTCTAAGTGTTCTCAAGATCTAAGGCCTTCCGGTTGTTACTCCTTATCTATGAATTATTTTTCTGGAAATTTGTTACCATGATTTGTAATTATCTACTCGATCTATGTTCTATTTGCAAGGTGACCAATCGTCGTTTATTGAATACTCATTTAAAGATTATGTAATATATGCGTGTTTGAAAGATTTGCCAATGTAGTCCTTGAATTATCTGCTAGGATTGCTTGGATTGGCCTGGTTTCTCCAGTCGGCTGTTATATATGCAGAAATATCTTATTTCTTGAGAAACAATAAACGGCGCAAATGGCTGCACCTGATAACACCAATATGCACTGTCAATGTAGTCTAAAACATGTATGACGAATTATCGTACAGTTAGTAACATTACAAAACGTTAGGACTCCCAACTTGGTGTGTTTATGTTTATTAATATACTTCCCCGACGTGTTTTTGTTTGTTTGATTGGTTGTTTTTTTGTTTTTTTTTTTTTTTTTGTTTGTTTGTTTTTTTTTTGTTTAAATGGGCGTTTAACGCCACTTTTGTTTATTTTTTAACTATATCACGGCGTCTATTTTGTATTGCCGCATGAAGCGTCATTACCCGATGAAAACGGCCTAAACTGGCCAACTGGTAATCCTTGTCAATTATGGTTGGAGTCGCCGCAATAATTCTTGAACACATTACCTTAGTCCCAGGCATGGGATCAATAGTAAATGACTAACTATACATTATCCACTCGACAGCCGAGGCTCTCTTTGATACTACGATTTCCTTCCCTAGATAAATTTCATATCCAAATAAACTAATTTTGAAATACACGAAATCACCTACTAATATGTAGGTTTTTATCAAAACACGAAAACTAATGTTGAAGAAATAAAACGAGTTTTCACCGTTGATCAAAATGATAAAATGGCCGTAAAACCGATCAAATATAATGTAATACCACTCTCCGACACTTATACGTAATACCAAATAATTGAAATAAGTTACTAGACTAAAAAACTAGTAAGCCTATACATGTGTTGTTTCAGTCTGAGGTTTCTTGATTGGTTATGTTTTTACACATGAAATACTTAATTTATCGTGGCAATTTATAGCCGTCCTTGTAACAGTGTTTTTTTTCAGTTTAAACTAATAATTTAGTACATTAAACAGTACATAATTAAATTAGAAAATCTGTAGTTTATGGTGTGGTCGGCCACGGTATTAGAAAAATCAATACACCACAGATCCTATATCAAAATTACCGACCATTAATTGAAATCATTAATATTTATGCAATTGTGGGCTTGATTTTTTCCCCATGTACAGAAATGTGATGCGATATCGATAGAGCAAAATGTAGTTCATGTAAACAAGCTGTTCAATAAATACTGAGAAAAATTATGATTACCCAGCAAACACATGACGTAAATCTAACGTTGGTTATAAGTTGTGAGAATGTCGGACCTGACGTTACTTATCTACAACGAAAATGCAACGTTGTTGTTACGTCTTTGATTCGTAAGGTAATTAAGCACGTTTAACTGACGTTATTAAAACGTTGTCAAAAATAGCAACATTTGTATAACATTGTGTAGACGTTGTTAAATCACGTAAAACATAACGTCAATTCAACGTGTTTTTTACGTTACAAAAAACTTAGCGAACATATTTGCAACGTCCTTGTAACGTTTATTAGTGTTCGACTTATTAAGAACCCATATACGATTTTTTGAAAAAAATAGTGTGTTGGGTTGGGTAGATGGAGATTAGATATAAATATTTTACAGTTTAACACGTATGTTTTAAAATAAAGAATATAGTTTACCAATATTTTAAATATTTTAAAACAAATCATATTAAACTATTTTTCTGTTTTAAAATCTTTCCTGGATTGAAGAGGGCGGGGGAGGGTTTCGACATAATAGATTCTTTACATTTTAATAAATAAATGAATTTCCACAAGAATTTAATTAGCATGTTCCTCCTCAATCTGTTTTGCTTTTTTTCAAATTATGTATCTTACAAGGGTTTTTTTATTAGCTGGCGATTTACGGGGGTGGGGGATTGCAACAGAGATACTTTTACATAAGATTGTATCAAATTTTACGAATTTCTACCAGAATTTAATTAACATTTCCCGGTCAGTTTTGTTCGCTTTATTTCTCTGTATATCTCTTACAGTGGCTTTTTGTTCTTGCCGATCGAATGTAAATAGCAGGGGTCATGAAATTACCTAAGGGTTGTAAAACCACACGTGCACGCGTAATTTGATGTCTTGTGAGTGTTTGCTATTGAAACAAGGAAAACTGGGTCATTCGCCACATGTAAAGAAAAGACAAAGCTCAAAAGTAAGTACTATAATATACAAAATACAATAGACAAAATTAATAAGAAAACGTTTAGCATATTTTTGATATGTAATAATTCTTCTTTTAATTCTTTAAGAGCGAATATTGTATAATAAATGTTTCGTTGTGACATTCGCACAATTTAATTCCCTTTCCTCAAAATCACGTTCGATTATCGTTTAATTGAAAACAAGAATGAAAAGGAATGGGTGTATAAAATTCAGTAATATTTTAGACCTAGTCATGTAAATGTCAGAGGAAAGCACACACTGGCTGCTCACTCTGCAGATGTTATATCTCGACGACAGGTCAGAGTGCGGAAGCGCTACTACCCATGTGGGGTACTTGAAGTAGGTCAACGTTACATCGGAGCAGCCCGGCCGCTAGTATAATATATGCTGCCGAGTTCTTCGACTAGGTATCCCGAAGGCTGGGCTTCGACAAACCCACCATGGTGGAGTCCATGGACTACTAACAACTAACAACCGTCCGATCGTTGGTATTTATTTATCAGTGTAGGACGTTAAAAACCCCCAACAAGAAGAAGAAGACCTATTCATTTGGGTCTTAGAATGTATTTATAATTGATCTTATTTCGTGAAATATTTCCTTAACGCATTTCAGCCCCGTGATTTCAGCCAGTCGACATTTTCTTATGTGCATTTGGACCCCAAACTGAAATATTTGGTAAACATGGCTTATACAGGAAATAATCCGGTTCCTATTATTCTTCTTACATATATTTCAGTAGGATTAAGATTATGTGTGAAGTAAAATCATTTATTGTTTTTTTTTATCGTACAGCTTAAGCTGCTTACTGCTCTGGGAGGTAGCTCTGGTTGGGAGTCCGTATGGCGAATGATGAAGACAATTGGCAGCAATGCATTATGGTCTGACTACGGTTTAAGAGGGAAAACGGAAAGCTTCCATTACTGATTCCTTCTGTGTGTTGTCAGATGATGAAACGTAAGTTATTTTCTAAATCATTGTATTATAATTAATAATAAATCCACAACACAGGATTGTTACGTGTTACATGATACATGCTTATTTGAAAGGAAGAGCAAAAATGTTTATGTCAACACTTTTTTAATAATTATTATTTGGACTAATATGAAACTGTAAACCATCATCAATCTTTGCAAATGACCAATTTATCGAAGTGCAACTACTGTTAACCAGATGACAAAAAATACCGAAAGATTTATTAATTTTCTTCTTCTTCAGGGGCATACAGAAAAATCATCCGTCAGCCACAGAAATGGATGCGGAGGAGATTATAACGGAATGCCTAAAACATGCCCCTAATAGGCCAGGGGATCCAGATATAAGGTAAGTTTAATAATTGCTAACTTAGGGAAAACCAAATTATACTGTATTCAGAACACAGATTGTCTCAAAACATTTCAGAGTTTATGTTAGTTTTTATTTAAATTGTGGTCGACGCAACTTTCAGCAATTTTTTAGCTGTATCATTACGTCCAGGTTTTTTGCGGGAAGAATATCCGGTAAAAAAAACCCGAACAACCCTCACGCGGTGAATAGAAGATGACTAACTACCATAACCACGCGGCCACCGACGCCCTCGTTTCAAAATTTTAGCGTACAGAGACACGCTGATATAAAAACTTCTATCCTTGGACCAAATTCATAAAATAACAGTATATTTTAAACATTTTGTTTAGAGCTTTACACACACTTCAAACTTAACCACTGCTACCGTGTCGTATAAAGAATGCGTAATGTACTCCGTAAAATAATAATAATGTAATAGATGGTTAAAAAGAGTCTATCAGATAAAGAAATTATATTGCTTTAATTCTTATGACAAATATGGGAAGATGCAAGACATTTTATTTATTTATTTATTTATTTATTTATTTATTTATTTATTTATTTATTTATTTATTTATTTATTTATTTATTTATTTATTTATTTATTTATTTATTTATTTATTTATTTATTTATTTATTTATTTATTTATTTATTTATTTATTTATTTATTTATTTATTTATTTTTAGGTGCCAGAATCCAGACAGCAACCAGTTGTAACTGTATTGCAGAAGTCTGCAAAAACTTTTTAAAAGTTAATGTATTGATTGTATATTACAAAATCCTAAGATCCCGATGTCATAAAGATCTGTTGTGAATAAACTGCTTTTGTATTTTTTGCTCTCTCTACAACACGTATTTTTGTGTATTGACTGTAAGTAATTGTTGAACATATGTTTTAATATGTATTGCCTTTGTGTGTTTTAATTAATGTAGCTGTATTTGTGTCTGTATGTATTAATGTCTTAAACCAACTACTGTTTATATTTTCTGTGTGTCCTCTTGTACACATGTGTGTCAGAGGCTTAATTAACTGTTTTGTCTCGTAATATTTAAACAATAAAAAATAGGAAACTAATTTATTTTTCTATTTTAATTATACAATCGTTTTTCCTTTGAAATCGTATTTTGTATTTCACCCTACTATGTATTTTGTGGAGTCTGCAGCAGAGCTTTTCGAGACATAAAGGCAGTTATATGTAGCTTTCTATATGTTCCTTGAATTCTTGAAATATTCATCATTTGGTATCTCGTTTTACGTTGGCTATCAGAGATGTATTGTTGTGGTTAATAAATACGATGTGGTTATGACCATATTTCTTTCGAGGAAAAAACGGAACAGTGATTTTCAGGAAGACATTTTTTTCATATAATGCAACAATTGCTTGTTTCAATTACGTTAGACAAACGTCTGTGGAACGTGTTATATATTATTTTTAATGTTGTGACAACGTTTACAGAACATCTTCGTCAAAGTCATACGTAGTCTAAATGTCGGGTGTACGTCACAATTTTTTCGTAACGTTTGGTGAATGTCTGTTAAACGTCGTAAAATGGTTGCAAAAAAACGTTAAGGCGACGTTAAGAAAACCATCCATTTTTTCGTAAAAATAACGTTATATCGTAACGTTACTGCAACCAAAAACATACATTTTAACGACGTTTCTACGACGTAAAATTGTTTGCTGGGTATGTTCAATGTACAAACCCAGTGCATATACAAAAGTAACAAGGCTATATATAAAATTAAATATACAATTGTGTTTATACATAATAAGGTTTTTCTTCATATATAATTACATTTTTGTATTTTATAAGAAAAATTCTATGTAAAACGGATATAATCTATACAATATACCTAATAAAAGAATTTTTAATTAGCTTGACATATGGTATTTATAGACTGGTGTCCCACTGCCGTATTTATAACTCGTACCTCGTACTATAAAGTAGATTCGCAAAGGATCACGGGAACCAGATTAATGGTATTTATAGGTTATTTACGTTTTTTGAAACGAGATGCGTTTTCTCGTTCATATCTCATCGAAGGGCGACAGCCCTGAGATGAGATGACGAGAAAATGCATCGAGTTTCATAAAACGTAAATAATCTGTTTATCGCTGTTTTGTAACATTGTGACGTCACAGTGTTACTTAACGACGTCTTGTCAGCGAGCTGAGATGGGCCCATCTCAAGCTAGTAGAGTGAGATGGAATAATATCGCACACAAAGATCAAAGGAAAATACTGCAAAATAGCGATAAGTAGTGTTCTCATATATATATATATTATCGTTTGGTACAAATCAGTCATAGGACATATGGACGAAGCGACATCTTGGGGATACCTCAGATCCTTGATATACAGCTGCCAAACTTTCCCACATAGAATGTTAGTACAAGCCCTATATTAAGACTTTAATCAGACGGAGTGGCGGATCTAGGATTTCTACTAAGAAGAGACCCACCTTATAGATTGACATGGGGCGCAGTCCCGCAAAGCTGGACACATTTTTTTGGATCACTAATGTTGCTTCGTAAAAGAGGGGTATCGCATCCGCTGAATCCGCCACGTGTGAATAGATAGTAGGTAATAAAATTTAAGCTAGTATTAATTATAAAAAAATAATTACTATAGGTGTATTCTCGGCGACATGAAAATATTTTTACTTAACTTTTATCTTTCCATGTCCCTTAATTGACTTACTAAAAGAAAACACGACGGGTTTCGTTAACGATGCAGGAAATGCGTACTCGTTTTCATTGGGGAACAGTACGTGCTTTTTTAGTTCCATCTGCTTGTTCTTTTTGTCTGTCCCATGGATTGTAATTCTTTGGCAAATCCACGCGTTAACTTGTTATTTGTCTCGTGATCTTACAGTACACTATATAGATACTCTGGTACACTACCGGGATACGTCATCAATACCCTGGAAGCGTATGCATTACAAAAATAATAATTGTATTGAATTAGTAATAAGAAAATTGTTGCTTCAGCTGTAAGAAGAACGAAGGCACTAATACATGTCGCTCATATGAATTGTTACCATCCCGGCCATCTCCCGAACTCATTTCAGGAGGAAGACGTTGATAGCAGCATACTAAAACGTAACAAAACAATTTGTAATACTACTCGTAATTGATGATTATATAAGTTATCATCTAGTATTAATTTAGGACCAAACAATTGTATTATATTAAAGTATGTTTGTGTATTTATTGAATATTGGTAAAAACATACAACTTACAAACATGATAACAAAATCATTAGATTTTTAATATATGCAGTCCTAAGTTATACGGTTAGTGAATACTTAAAGGATATGAGTTTAGAACGAACCAAAATTGATATTCATTTCAAAAGAAATATTGACACGAATTCGATTTGCAAATTTACTGCATTCATGGATAAGCACAAAATTGACAGTACCGTGGAAGGAATTCGTTATTAGTAGACGCTGGGATTTAAGAGAAATTCAATAAAAGATGCGACTTCTATTAACATTTGAATTCAAAATACATCGTTCCTATAAATTATTGCCGTAAAGGGGTTATAAGGGATATCATGGCAAACAAATAACATCAGACTTTGTGGAATCTTTCATAATAACAGGAAATAAACGCATGTAATGTTTGGTTGAACTCATTTGAATAATACAAACACAGGGAAGCCAACCAATCAATGCCTTAGGTGGTAATAACATTTAGTTGTGAAAATAAACTTAGCCCCACATTATTTGAGAAAAACGCTTTAAAATTAATTTTTTTGTGTATTAAACACGATATCACCAAACAGGGTGAATTGATATAATCATTACAGCACCTATTTTGTCCGTATTTTTTTAGAAGAAAAATGATACCTATGTTTACCTAGCATTTTCTTGTTTTTATATTTTGTATTGCTCATATAAATTGTTTTGACTTTTAATTCTCATAATGATTTAGATGCTGCATATTTTAATACAAACAGTTTTTAAGACAGAAGATATCACGCGATTAAGAAAATCATAAATAATATGGAAAAGGTCAAAACCACTGAGTGGCCAAAATAAATAAAACAGACGAACAGAAACGTCAATAAAGAAGAGAACACATAATTCATATTAAGACAAACGAATAAACAAATTCGTTATAGCAATCAAAACAAAACAAAAACAATTTTGTTTAAGCATGAACATTATAATAAATGCTGTTAATAGTCCCCGACGAGAAACTTCAAACCCTATAAAACACTGGCCTTTGGGAGGGGGTGAAAAATGTTTATTTTTAAAAATCATTGTTTTGACTAGACAAGCTGCTTATCTATCAAAGTGTGAAGGCGATATCAGATGAGGGATCGGTGTCTGTTTCATAAATTGCTTTCTTACTAAAATAGAATTCAGTTATTGGGTGCGGTTCAAGCAGTGATATAAAATAGATTGGACCTAAATGTTACATATATCAGAGTCACATGGTCCCAACGATTTTATTCATTTTATAAACTGTTTTATTACTTGAAAGATAGCAAAAATTCCACTTGATATTCTAAGACATTGTCGTTTTTTAAAAATGGTATAGCAAATGTGGATGCGTACATCACCCAACAAGTACAGTACAAACAGTGAAAAGCAACAGTTATCCATTATTGTTTTATTTGATTAATGTCCGTATTTAAGATGGCGAATACTTTTTTATAGAAAAAGAAGTTCGTTTTTGTATCTTTGAAGTTCTAATGACCCTAATGATATTTGTAACTCGATCCCCTGTTAGGTCCACCTAATCTATACCACAGTTATGTGCTTGATTACTGATAGAAAAAAAAAATTGTTTTATTTCCATCCTATTTCTGTTTGTAATCCATTCATCTAAACAGAAACCGGGTATTCAAATATCAAAGGCTTTGGTTATAGTGAGATTTCGGAGATATTCGGAGTCTGACAGTTTCTCTCACTATCTATAGGCTAATGCTGGTGATGAATAATCAAATTTGCGGCATGATTTCGTTTTATTATTTCTTCTTTTAAAATTTCACTTGTGATTGATGTTTCTTTCATCCTGAGGTTTTATAAAGTTAATGTTTCAGATACGATCTCTGGCCAGGTTTATTATAATCATAGTTAGGATATAAGATAGATTTCCCACAGTCCTCATACAAAAGCATCAGAGAAAAAATTTACATGAAACGTTACCTTATCATATTTGTAGACATCATTTATTTATTTTACTTTTTATGACGTTACAAAGATACCTTTCTCTTGTATTTATTTATGAATTTCCAACAAAATATATTTTATATCCTAATTATCATTTTCATGTTTTATGAATATTAACTTCTATCAGCTATATTAATTTGGTATTAAAGTTGATTGTACATTCACGATTCAGTAACTCGCTTTTGTCGAATCCTCAGAATTATTGCTGAAAGAAATATAACTATTTCATTAAATCAGCCTTTCCAATACAAAAAAATTCTCTTTATTTCACTACGAAATTGTTCGATATTGAAGAGTAATTTATTACATTTTAGCATCTTCTATTAAATATTGGAATGAAAAATTTATGTAACCGGTGAACCGTAAAGATTTTTCTTTATTACAGTTATTGAGGCAAAAACAGACTCAGGTGAGATGACACGTGGAACCATTAGTGTTTACAAATAATATAATTGGATTTACAGAAACTCAAGAAAGTGCATAACATGTATTTTTCATCTATACAATTTTTTTTACCGAAAATAACTCCAAAATGCATACTTTCGTCTCAGGTACAGAGAAGAAAGGGTTTTCTGCAGACAAATTTGTGCTTAATTCCCATCGACTTAGTTATTCAACTGTGCATTTAAATAAGTTACCAGTACTTCATTATATATTCTGCTCATGTCGTTGAATTGCAGTTATTTACCTTTTTTTGAAGGATTACTGTAAATCATCAGATCAAGCGAGGAGTTAAAAGCTAGGTGGATTAACAACCGCTGACTTGTCAGTATGCTGTAAAGATATCAAAATAAACTAAGACTATAACTAAATGTTTGTTTACCGAGCAACATTTGCTGCTTAGGAAACGGCATTCATTTCCCTTGGAGAACTATATATTTTTAATTCTTTAAAAAATTTCATAATTACCATTGTTCCGAAATTTGACGTTGTAAGTTGACTAGATCTGTAACAATCAAAACTCGAACTATTAATACAAAAAGATTTAAAACACAATCAAATCTATTATAGCTATTAGAAAAAGGCAGGTAGCTCTTTATGTTCTTTGTTCTATGTTCTAAACTACGGTCCGCGGACAGGCTTGACCTTGCAATTTCACAAAGAGAGGGCTTCTATATCTGCCACCCGGGGACCCACTGGGCTGCTCTGTGTGTCGAGCAATGGGAACCCTCGCAGTATGGTCTCGGAACTGTAATCAGAAGATAAGAACGAAACTGTATAGATGGAAAGAAAATAGCGAATAATCTATATAAAACTAAAAATTGTCTACGTGCTTCACATGCACAATGAATTCAAATTATGATCACACAAGTTTTGTACTGTGACTTGAATCTAACGTATTTGTTTAACTTCTTGTCTACAATGGTTCAAAATGTAAGCTACTAAGTATGATACACCATAAATCATTATCATTTACAAAATAAAACAGTTATTAGTTATTGCTGCAAGAAATATCATCGATTTGAGGGGCGTTGGACAGGGATAGCGAGATCAATATCTACGGTGCTACTGTGCCATTTTTCATCAGACCAACTAAGCGTTGTAATTGGATATGTTAAGATGATTGTCGCTTCCATTACTGGAGGCCTGGAGTGTAGGGCAAAAAGTTGGTTCCATTGGTTGGTCAAACCAAAGACCTTGGCATCTGATGCTTCTTTACTACACATGCAAATTGATTAGATTTTTTTTTGTTTGAATGGTGTTTTAACGCCACTTTCAGCAATTTTTCAGCTATTTCATGGCGTCCAGTTTTTATTGGGGGAGGAAGCCGGAGTACCCGGAGAGAACCCCCGACCTGCGGTAGGAAAACTGGCAATCCTTGTCAATTAAGATTGGAGTCGAGTACACCCTGCCTGCACTGAGAATCGAACCCGCAATCTCAGTGTTGACAGACCACGTGATCAATAGAAGACGAACTACCTTGACCACTCGGCCACCGAGGCCCCTAATTGATTAGAAAGCTGTCAGATAATATAATATACTTGATAAAATAATATACTTGAGTTGGACAGAACATCTACGTCTACGTCATACTTCCAGCATAGATTGTTAGATAGCGAGTCTACCTCCAGATCGGTACTTTCACCCTATATTTTGGAATAGGCCGTCAACCTCCAGACAAATACTTCCAGCCAACGTTGTGTGAGCTTGTCTACTTACAGACCGTTACTTCCAGAATGGATTGTTGGATAGCACGACTACCCCCAGACCGTAACTGACGATGAAAAATAGTCACTAACGTGAAAAAAGCATACAAACTATACAGATAAGGTCTCTCGACAGATTTTTTTTTACCACGATCCTGTCAAAACAAAACATTAGGACATTTCTAGAAATCTTTTTATTTTATCTTAAATACTTTTTTTAATTTAACAAAGTTTTAAAATAACGTAATTTGATCATTTTTGTTAAGTTAACGTAACCGATGTTATTAAGAAGATTAATAAATATTCAGTAATTTTATGCATATAGATCACAGGAAAATGTATTTAATTTGAGCAAAACACTTCTTCATTAATAATATGCTATTAAACTTTATAATTTTTATAAAATATTTAATGATGAAATGGGTTTTTAACATTTTGATAAACTTGTATTTTTGGGAGTGTCGTGTTTTTGTTAACCCTCTTGTGAATTGATTTTGATATGTCATCGTTTAAGAAGGAAGAACATGTTCATGAAATTGCAAACTTACGTTTTAATAAGGGCGTTAAAACTAATGATGATTTATTCCTAAAGCATTATAACAGTTATAACTTCTGCGGTTTAATACCCGAAAAATATAGGTCGGTTTTCACATAAAAAAGTTTTATATGTAAAAGTCATATGAGGTAAATAATTTTTGGTAATTTGAAGGATGGGAGTTTTGACGTCGTTAATTCGTGGGAAAGTTCTAGTTCTCCAGCAAATTAAAATATAAAGATGCATAATTAAAACAACAATCACCATTGGCAGCATTACAAAGTCATAGCTAACAACATTTCATGAACACAACAAGCAGTTATTCCAAACACAAAATCTTCTTAAAAGGAGTTAGTCAAGGTCTTATGGAAAAGTTTGCTGCAAGAACAACATAGAGAAAATACAGAACAATTTTTCTGTTTAAATCATGTCGGATCCCTAAAAGCAATAATTTTATGAACAAATTACTAGACAGTGCATTTGTATATTATAACAACTAAGACCACAAAGAGAACTATCAGTAGTAAAAATTGACTGAAGTCAGAATTTATGGTAGGCTAGCATATGTCTTCGTTTGTTCAATGCGCACAGCTAATAGATAGTTTTTTTTTCTAGATAACATGCGATCATAAAAAAAAATCATTAAACAGTTTATTAATTGTATTTTGTTTCTTCGGAAGAAATAAAAGATGAAAATTGTCTTGTTGTCATATTGTCATTATACAGGGAATGTGTCACCGATTGGATCAGTTCTTTATTGCACTTCATCCGAAACTCATGGAAGGTAAGCATAATAAAGTTTATAAGATAACCGTGTTTATTGTCTGTGTTCTTTTTTGTATACAATTTTTGGTATATACATATTATCTTAGACGTCTATTTGTTTTAAGAGCAGATGTCAGTCTCATATGAATATGTTTCAAAGCGCCAGGAGTGAAATCAGAATACAATTGGTCCCTCGTACTTGACATCTTTATGTTGACAATGCCTTATGACAAAATGCCGGAACCATACTAGGAAGATTCCACGTCCTCCACCTGCCGTAGCCCATATGACGATGCAGCATATCTCAGTTCTTGCATGGAGTTCTGGCAATGTATAATCCTTCGTTTTTACACTTTTGTAAAATTTTAATCTTGGACTTTGGCGTTGGAATATTTTTCTGGTCTATATTTTCGATGTATACGAGTTAAGCCACCGAGTTTTGTGCGAGTTTGTGTGTTTGCGCGTTTATGGTTTTTATGGTTTTTGGTAATCTTGTAACTGTAGAAACGATGTTAATTTTGATATTCATTAAGTCGCTACAACATTATATTTTTACGCTTCTTGACTGTTATTGATATATTTATTTTTAGAACTGTTATCACGTGTCTAAAAAGGGAACAACAAAATACCGACCAATAATGAAACTGTCAAAAAAGTAAATCCACAAATAAACTTCAAGAGACAAGCAAAAAACCAAATACAACAACTACAGAAACGGTCCTGACATGGTACAGGCATTTCAAAAATGTTTGTTAAACCAGATTGCATGACAACATCCCGCTTCCATTACTTTAGTGCGTGTGTCGGTGTATTGATGAAAATGTTTGGTATCATACATCACTAGTCAGTAATAGGTGTATCGAATAATCATCGCATCACAATCAATATGTACTAAATTTAAAAAAATAGTGAACACTGCAATCATAATTTAAAACGAGATATTTTTCAACAAGAAAATGGTATCTATACTAAAACAGATTAAACACTCGGACGTGCATTCTTGTACAGAAATGACCATTTGCGTCATATTCAAGGTGTAAGTATACAAATGATGTAGATGAAGCTGCTTCTGCAGTTTCTTTTATTTCCAGATCTAAATGATATATACCAAAGAAAGCCACTCAGCAAATTGATGGTTGTTAATTGAAAGTACATCACCGATATATCTATACGTGAAATTAAAGAACCAGCTTCTGCTATCTTCTTGTCTTTAATAAGACGTTTAAGAAATTCAGTGTCATAAGAATACAGGAACAAATTGGCAAGAAGTAGGACAGTTTGTACCCTTTGGGAATCCGAGTACCCTCTGAAAAAACACAATTTCCAAAAGTTACAAATATGTTTTATAAAACATTCAGCATACTATGAACTTGTTCGCTGTAGCATAATTTGTCTTTGAGTTCTTTTGTAAAAAATAACGTTCTAACCTAAAGCTATATACTTATACAAAATTATAATCTTAAATAGTGAGACGGTATATACTTAGACCCATAGTTCCAGTATTATTTATTTCTATCTGTTTGAAATGAAACCCACTTGATGTTTATTATTTAAGATGTTCGTGAAAAATTCAATAAATGCATTTAAGCTAAAAAAAACTGTACACAAGAAGTTTCTTTAAATATTTGAATTTTAATAAAATGTATCATGCTATTTTTTGAAAGTTTTGATTGCAAATGTTACGCAATCTCTGATATTAACAACATAAAAGATATTTTATGATGTATCCTCATTTGAGGAAGAATTAGTAATGTTTCGTTATACTATATTATGTCACGAAAACACCTACGTTAATATCAATTTTATTCATCGACTTGCCTCAGTTAAATAAATTGATTTTTACCTTTTCTGTACTTTCATTAAATTTTGTTTTGCAAGCAGGATGTTTAGTTATTTATCAAAAATATTTAAATTTCATTTTTCATAATTTTGTTAAGCAAAAACATTGTGATATAAATATAGAATTCGAAAGATTTTCTCGTTTTAATTTTTTTATTTATTTTGTTTTCAACGTTAGTATAAAAAAAAACTAACAGGTATGCACAATAAAAGAATTGATAAACTTGGAGAAATATAGGCATTGATAAACTTTGAAACGTATTCAATCCAGGTTACCAATTTAACAACTAATTAAAATATTTTTAAACTTTCTTCTTTAACAGTCATTACACTACCTTTTCAATTAGATGTCTAAGAAACAATGGAACCGGAATTTTATGATCTTTATGTGACTTTGTGCTCTAAGTAGCATCTACTGATATAACTGGCGTCTCTTCACTGAGGTTGCGAGTTCAAATCTGCCTTCATATCAAGATGTCTTTGACTCCAATATTAATTGTCAAAAATTGTCAGCTATTTTTTTGCTTGTAAATATTTTACGTGGCGTAAAACCAAATGAAAAAAACAAAAACGCAGTTGTCCCTTCAGTTAATAGTAAGTAATCAATAAAGATTAAAGACTAACTTTAGAAGCTCGTTTTGGCATTGAATATTTCGTCCGTAACACTTATAGCAAAAACATCTGAGAGAACAAACGTCAAGAGCATTAAAACCAAAAGTTCAAACTGTTCACTACATTGCTTGTAATACCCTTGGCGGCTAGCAGATCGGCTGCAATGTATCAATTCAGCAATACAGGTTAGGCGCGAGCTATGACAATTATTGTTTCATCAGCAAAAGTTTGAAGTGTTTCTGTAAAAACAAAAAAAAATTTAAAAAATCCATTTAAAGATATCTTTAAATGAGTACGATAAATTTTAAAGTAATAAAAGTTTCATAATGCAGTCAATTTCCAAAGAAATATCAATAAAATGATTATCATCACTGGACTGTTGATTACTAGGCTTGTGATACTCTTGGCGATGTACAGTTCTGCAGCAGTGGAATCGCCTTTAACATCAATAACTGTAATTTTGAAATTTGCTGTCTTAGCAGTAACGCTTGAGCACAAACACATTTGTATGACTGCTTGTGTGTTCATCAACAATTTTATTTTTACAAATCATCAAACTCTAAAAACAATGTCAATAAATTGTCAATAAATACACAGTGATTCTTTGATATTTATTATACAATTTGCTGAATCTGAGATGGTCATAGTTGTAAATGAGTCGAAAAAAGTTGAGAACATGCTTCCATTGGATAAAGTTAGATCTTTTATGTTATAAAAATGCAAAATTATATGTCATTGTAATATTGTAAATAAAAATAAGATGAGTTCGGAAAGTTCCATACAAATGTACCTCTGTTAAATGTTTCTTTTCAATATTCGACCAGTCGTTAACGATAACTATTACGCCTTGTGTGGATATATTTATTTATCGCTATTTTGCAGTATTTTCTTTTGATCTTTATCTTGCAGAATTATCCCATCTAAAGCTACTAGCGTCAGGTAGGCTTATCTCAACTCGCTGTCAAGACGTCAGTAAGTAAACACAGTGATGTCACATGCCCCAGAGCCATAAAACCTTATTGAGAATTTTCTCAATTACCATGGCAACAAAGGAAAAGGAAAGATTTGATTGGATGAAATTGAGAATAAAAAAAATTCTCAGCAAAGAAAAGTTTCATGGCGCCGGGCCCAGATTTTTTTTACGTTTTATGAAACTCGATTCATTTTGTCAGGTGATTCATGTACTACAAAACTGAACGATTAGTTGATTGATTGATTAAATTAATTTTATTTTTGCTTTTCTGGAGATAATATTGTACTGCTATAAAGATTTTAGAAAAGAGATGTGTTAGATAGATGTGTGTGCGTTACTCTGAATACGCAACGCATATTTATTGTTTTTAATAATGCTTATGTATTTTAACTTTAAAAAGAAGCGAAAATGTAATGTAATATCAATTGTTATAATCATACGAATTTGTGGTATATTATATTTAAAATTAATAAATAATGAATAATTCATTTTCATCTCTAAATATGATTAGTTGTCAACCAGCAAATAAATTAGTTTAAATATTGATCAATGTAATAACATTCCGTTTCAAAAGTAGCTTACAATTTCATTAAATAAGTTTCGAAAATTATGTTAATTCAAAGTTTTTTCTATTTTCAAGGTGTAGAAACCCTTAGCCGAATTTGGTATAACGGTTTTGGAATTTTTGATGATGATAAAAGATATACAACACCTTAATCTTGTGGATTTAATATTGTTTAGATTTGAGCGCCACTGATGAGTCTTGATTAGACGAAATGCGCGTCTGGCGTAGTAAACTCTATTAATCTTGGTATCCTGATGACATTTTATTTGCAACCACTGGGTCGATACCTCTGCTGGTGGACTCTTAGTCCCCGAGGGTATCACCAGCCCAGTAGTCACATTTCGGTGATGACAGGAATATTATTGATTCTTTCAAGATATAGTCATTGTCTAAATTTACTGCCTTGAAATTTCGAATATTATTTGAATACTAAGGTTTATCTATTTTCAAGGTGTGCATAGCCTTATCCGGATTTAGTATAACGTTTTAGAATTTTTGATTCGTGTGAATTTTAAATATTGTTTGAGTTTGAGCGCCACTGATGAGTCTTGATAAGACAAAACGCGCGTCTGGCGTAGAAAATTGTATTAACGGTATCTTTGATCACATTTTATTTTTATGATTTGCACTAGATCAATCGCTGTTTCAAACAACAGAGTTCGTAAAATACACACAGCCCAAAGGCTGTTTTACAATACATCTTTGTGAAGACATCATGTTTATATGACTTTATATACTAATAATTCCAGTCTAATTAGTATATGTATTTTCCTGTGTTTTCCATCTTCAGCCTCTTGCATTCTACTTTTACAACTCTGTAAAAACTATCCAAGAGTTTATCCATGTGTAAATTCTTACTATTTGCGCATAAATTTGGCATAGAAGACTGATAGATTATTGCGATATTTTCATCATTGATTAAGTTGGATCTGATTGGCACAAAAATGGTCTAAGATACATGTCAACGTTTTGTTTAATAAGCACAATGTTACTATCTGTGCCAATTCTCAGTTTTCCGGATGTTCTGACAGTTGCTTCTCATAATTTCATAACTATTATCAAGGCAGTCAAAGAGTATTCCAAAGAATGGATTAAGAGAGAAAGGGAACAAGACCCAGAGCAATATGCACTGTTTAACAGGGTAAGAACAATGAGGTCTTTCGCATTAAGAACTTAGACGTTGCATTAATGGTCGACCTAAATCCGTATTCAAAGACGAAATGCCATGACAAATATGTTGTTGTCCCTGAAGACAAGGCTTCTAACAACTTTGTGTCTGTATGTAAGTCACTATTAATGCATAATGAAATAGCTAGGCATAAAGGATAACTCTGGTAATTACACATACAACGTACCACATTTGAAAAAATGAAATCCTTCATGACTTCTTTGAAAATTCACTACGAAAGGGTCTGAGGACTTACCATACTTCGATTGGATTCAATTTACATAAACATCCTTACAACTTTTAGAAAATTTAAAATCAAGATCGATATCTAAAATTTCATTTGTTAGAACCTTTTTTTCAACTGTTTATACCACCTTGCCCACAAAAGTTTAAAATCACGTCTAAAAGAAATCATATATTTGCTTCAACATATGCCAACAAATAGATAATTTTAGTCACAACAATACGTTTTTTCTACTCAAGAACTTACAGGGAATTTATGCTACAGCGAAAAACAGGTTTATATCATGCTAATCGACAACATATTTGTAACCTTTGGAGGATGTGTTTAGCGGACAATCGGAATTCTAATGGATACAAACTATAACCCACTCCATGCCGATTTGTTCCAGTATTTTCACGAAACTGAATTTCTCCAACGTCTTATTAACGACATGAAGATAGCAGAAGCTAGGTACTATAATTTTACATATAGATATATTGATGATGTACTTTTAATTAACAAATCTCAATTGGCTTAGGGGCTTGCGTTAATGTATCCTTCAAAAACTGGAAATAAACACAGAAACAGCTTATAGACTTACACCTCGAATATGACACCAACGGTCATCTTATCGCAAAACGACACAATTTAAAATTCAAAATTATAAATTTTCCTCACTAATGCAGCGATATTCCAGCTTTTCCCGCATAGATTGTGTATTTCTCAATTGATCATGTATACAAGAGTTTGCAGATAGTATATTTTTTCGGAATAAACTTTAAACCAAGTTTACTCGATAAAAAACTCGCCCGCACCTTTAATAAGTTTTATTACAGATAAGACTTCCTTGTCGATTAATATTCTCGTCGGAAATTATGAATTGCAGATAGTTTTCCTAATTTATGAATTCAGTAGTACACAGTGATTGTGCTTTGATGATTATTGGATACACCTATAACTTACTAGTATTATATGATACCCATCCATCTTCTTCAACAAACCAAGTGACATGCTACAGTAATGGAATAATGGAAGAAGGCGGCTTGGTATGCCATAAAAACTGGTTTAACCCAACATTTCATTAGAAAAGCCTTTACCAATTCAGGACCATTGCATTAGTTCTATGGACGTCACCATTTACTTGAATGATCGTTATAGGAAATCAGTGTTTCAAATACGATCTGATATTTTCGCTGAGTCATAGGTAGTGTTTCCTATTACTGGATTTGACTTTTCCTCAGACATGACAATGATAAACTCGAAGGGTATCTAATTAGAGGCACCCATGGTTTTTATTGATTTCGGGACCCCTCTTGTTTTTTGTGTTTTGGTTTTTGTGTTGCGTTTGTCTATATCTGGATTGTAACTGTCCCTTGACTTTAAGTTGTTAGTTTCGGAGTTTGTTTGTTTCTCAGACTTTGATTGTGGATTGTCTGTTTTGACAGTTTCCTGGGTGTTCGTTATTTTGTTATTAACTTTATTCGTTGCTCATCTAGCACAAATTCGTAAATTACAGGGTTTGTAGATTTTTTTTTTCATTTGTTGAATTCACCATTAAAGAAAGATCCAATTTTGCCATCTATATTTCCTTCTACAGATGTCAATGAAGCACATAGTGATCTACTATTACGAGATGACATAAATGTTGTGTATTTGTCGATGTATAGCGTGAAGCTTGTACTTTTCTATAGCTCTTCGGTGGTAAAAGTAGAGTATTGTGTTAGTTTAGTTGTCAGTTTTCTTGTATTTTCAGTTCATCGTGGTTCTAATGTGTTATATTAGTTATTTAGTGCATTATTGACCTAACACGAAAATGTTTGTTTGTTTGTTTGAATGGTATTTTAACGCCACTTTCAGCAATTTTTCAGCTATTTCATGGCGTCCAGTTTTTATTGGGGGAGGAAGCCGGAGTACCCGGAGAGAACCCCCGACCTGCGGTAGGAAAACTGGCAATCCTTGTCAATTAAGATTGGAGTCGAGTACACGCTGCCTGCAGTGAGAATCGAACCCGCAATCTCAGTGTTGACAGACCACGTGATCAATAGTAGACGAACTACCTTGACCACTCGGTCAATTGGTTATTTATTTATTTATTTATTTATTTATTTATTTATTTATTTATTTATTTATTTATTTATTTATTTATTTATTTATTTATTTATTTATTTATTTATTTCAACCTGATATTAAAATAAATGACTGACTTGATACTAAGACTGCGGTAAGGTAGATAATCCTTACTTACGTATAAGAGCAATTTTAGACGATCAGCGTGTTGTCTGCTGTACAGATTTTATTTTTTATTCAAACTTTCACCATTCTCTTTTCTTTATTTGAGAATTTATATATACGATTTTGCGATTACCACCAGAACCTATACTCAATTCAAAAGGAATCTTCTTTATACTCGCATACTTTAAACGTTTCCACTTTGCTTTCTAAGATTTATACTGATAGTATTCAAACATTTCAGTTAAGGTAAAGAGGACTTACATGTATATTGTATCACACATACGTTGAGTTACACATCAGCTAGAGAGTGAAAAAAATAATAGTTTGGTAATTACTATATCAATGTACTAAACTTTTTGTGTAATAAAAATATTTATGTACAAAATTCGTTTCTTATACCCTAGACTGTTGATTATTTTACTTTAATGACGTTTATTACGATCACCAGTTTATGACAAAATTACACGCATAAAAATCTATTTTTATATATTTTTTTTCAAATTGATGATTTTTTTGGTTAAGAAAAATTACCTTATGCAGTCCATAATTTTAAATCTAAATTAATAACAATGAAGAACAGATGCTGTCCTTTTGCGTATTTTTTAAGTCAAGTACAATATATGACATGTTTATTGCCTGAATTTGGTCTTAGGACTGAGGTCTTGTCAGGTCGCGATAGCTGTCAGAATGACGGTACTTTTTATAATTCATATTTTAACAATCTCTTTAGGTGTCAAAGTTTATGTCATGTTACATTAATTCAGATGACTAGAGTTGGAATATTTTAAAGCAAAATTGGCCGTCACCTTTTTTGTCTGACTGTTTCACGTTTAAACTGACATATTTGCGAGATCATAAAAGTAGAAAAATGGTTTGTTGCCTAAATCGTAAACCTCACAAATTAAATGGCAATTTTTCAGTGTCTTAAACATGTCCACGACTGTATTTGATAATGATTATTATGAAATATGCGAATATTTGTCAAAATTGTAACCTTGTCAGAAAAGAAAACTAGATAGAACAAACGTGTTAAAACGTTCACGGACATTATAACAAAACTCAATCTAAGTATATGTAAGAATATAGAAATACGTTCTAAGTCAAAATGTCCTGTTAAAATTACTGTGCTATAAAAACTAGTAGAATACCAGCGACAAGGTTCATGTCAAAAGGCTCAAAACAGAGAAAGCAAAGTTGAACATAAACTATATGTTGAGATTAGTAGCATCGACAGGGTTATCATCTTCGCTTTGAAATCTACACCCTACGTGCGAATGAATATAAATCTGGTAAGGTCATTACCTGGAAGGGTGGACTTTATGGACGGATATCTTAACGACAAAATACAATATTTTTTTAAAAACATTCCGTTCGTCCCTTTATGTCTACACCAAATATGACTGTAAGAACGCTGCTGAATGATTTGGCACTGCTTGATATTCGTGATCAAAAATCAGACAAATATCTAGGTTTGTTTTATGTAATGTCCATTTATACTTTAATTTTAGTCAAATGTCGTGGAATTCCAATTGTTATGCTATATTATTAAAAATAATGTTTTATTAACAAAAAAACAAAAGGACAGATGCCAGGATGATTAGTGTCATTTGTATTGGTTTCTTGTAACTAAAGAATTAGATTTGCAACGCTCGGTGATGCAGAATAGGTTTATTTCTCTTTTAATGACAATAATTTGTTGTATGAAAATTAGATGATACGCTAGGCATTTGATACTGCTTCCAATATAGACATCCGAGAGAAATCTGATGCCTGATTGATGGAAAATGGAAGGGAAATAAAGGAGTGTATATATCAATATTTGTCATAGTAATAATTTGTTGCATTTTGACCACACATCCATGTCATTTTATTACTTCCACTATGACGTAATTTGAACCTTTAATTGATACAAAATAGTTTATAAAGTCATCGTACAGTACTTAGAAGAAGCCAACATTGCCATTTTAAAGAGTCGACTTGCATCAAAATGTTCTGGACGTTTCCTTCGTGTTATTTTATGTCTTCCAGCAATATGTACACGAAAGTAAAAAACCTTTATTTGCATTAAAATGTGTTAAGAAATATAATATGCATTTCCTGCGATTCAATTTATTAAAAAAGAAAGTAAATAAAGTTATCATTTCGAGGTTTAGATGAATCCTAAACAACGAAACTCCATCACACCTGACGTTTAAATGACCCACAAATAGCGGTTAAAAAGAATATATTTATTATATATAATGCCAAGAGAAACAAGTTTTAAAACTGTATTACATTGTAAAACCCGAATTTCATATTTCTGTTTATAGTAAAATTTTATAGCACATTGCAAGCTTTATTTCAAGCGAATTAATCTGCCGACAGTGTCATTTAAATTTGAATATATGTTTGTAATTTGACCTTTGACAAAGAGGCGATATTTCATATTAATTCCGCGCTACAGAATTCGAATGACCACCTATGTTCAGTTCAACGTGTGTTTTTTTAATATTTAAAAATATCATGTTACTATATTGTCCTAGTAGACACTGAAGATTACACTCAAATATGTATCACATTTACATCTTTATTTATTTAGATTATATAGTATTTATTACAAGTTATCAAAAAACTGTAAAATCTTGTAACAAATAGTTTTCTTTGTGCAAATTTGTTTTACTCAAACCTTTTTTAACATGCATCGGATTCCTCAATTCTATATTATGAGCATGTGCTTATTTATTGCCTTACTCTTTCAACATTAATAACGTATCTATAAAACAAACAACAATTTACTATGACAATTAAAACATTATTTTTAATTACGTTTTAGTAATATAACATAAAAATTGGAATTTCATGACATTTGCATAAAATTAAAGAATAAAATAATATTACATTTAACAACCCTTGATATTTGTTTGTTTGTTTGTTTGAATGATGTTTAACGCAATTTTCAGAAATTTTACAGCTAAATCATGGCTTCCAGTTTTTGTTTTGGGGGGAGGAAGCCAGAGTACCCGGAGAAAACCCCCAACCTGCGCCCTAGATATTTGACTACTTAATCTTTTTTGCCTTGATTACGAATATGAGCAGTGCTCAAGCCAATGATTCCGCAATTTTATATTAAAATCATCATTTAGTTATTTCATTTATCTTTTAGACAAATGCTCACTTAATTATAAGACAGACAAAAACAATCGACAGAGAAACCTTAAATAAAGAAAACACGGATCCTATAAATCCAGGACTGTCATTTTCTTGTTTAATAGCTAAGACATTTTTTTTTAATTTTTTTTCCATAACTTATGAAAACTTTATATATTTTGCAGGAGCTGGACTAAATATCCAATAAATTGTATCTCGTAAACATTAATTATTTTGCTCTATATTTCTAATGAAATATTTCTGTCGGAAACAGGAGGTTGTATATCGGGTACTCTGTCATCTTTCCTTAACAAAATTGCCACGATATTGCTAAACCAACTGATGAAAAATGATTTTTTACATGAGAGCTCTGTCAGACATAGTATATCAATACGTTTGTTGTGCTAGTTGACTCTGTGTTTTTATTTACAAGCACATTTGTATACACAATATGTTAAATCAATTGTTGATCATATTACCATATTACGTGATCATTTCAACCATCATATACATTAGTCATATACCCACTTCTGCATTGTTTTAAGGAAATTTAGTAAATTCTTCACAAAATTTCAAATAACGATCACTGAGAATAATATTTTCTAAATAGTGATAAAACAAAGTCATGCAATCATAATGTGTTTTACCTTAGAATAGTATACACATTATATTCCACTCTGATTATATACTTAAAGGAGGCAACATATGATATTCCCAAAATGTCTATTAGCGAAATAAAAATTCAATGAAGAAACGGGCATTAGTATGTCATCAAAAGGTAGATTGCCCGTAAATGTTAGCTAAAATAATAAGGAATTAAGAAAGATATATGAACTTTTTATACAAAGATTACTGAAAAAAACATTCTGTATTATTCAAACCTTTAAGATGTTAAAAGAAATCAACTCGCATTAGTTTATATAATATAATTATTAAAATTTTTCGCATATTAATACTGTTTACAATGAAATATACAATCAGTACTAATAAAACAAATCATTTCATTTAGGTAACGAATAACTATCTACTTTACGTAAGTGTAGTTGTTGGAAAGATGGGGATAAGCATAATTAATTAGGTCGATGTTTCCATTTTGGTATCAGTCTTCAAGGACAGCAAGACGTATCTCCATGTTTAGGTGCATATTGGCTTTTGGTTCAATGGCCCCACCTGCAGCAAGTTGTATATTGTATTTGTTAGAGTTCTGTATGTATAGTTTTGAATATGCTTACGTGGGCATGTCATATATTTACGTGGGCATGTTGGGTCATATTCTTTTTTACTGAGGGTACGCAAATAATTTGGCAACATTAACATCTAACAGCGTTTAGCTTACTTTGCAGACGTATAAAAGTATTTGGTTAACCCTGCATTTGTTATGATTCAGAAATCAGACGGATAAATATATTAGATATATCATTAAACTTTCTTTTTTCTTGACAGTTAAAATGTCTTCTTCAGATATAGGAAATACATTTTTTAAAGTTTTGAGTGCGTATTTCGTTTTTGTTCAATATGAATTACTTTGCAGCAAATTTATAGGTAAAAAGGCATACCTTTTAAAGTGCATTTTAATAATCTTAACCAAATGATATGTTTATTTTGCGAGAAAACGTTTAAAAAAACACACCCTAATGATATGTTTATTTTGCATTTAGACGTTTCTGTATCGCACCAAGTTACATAGTTATAGGGAAGATAATTATCTTGACGTTGCCACAGCTGTGTACAAAGATTGTGCAAAAAGAAATAGATTTTTTAAACCATACAATTGAAACTTAAAATGAAATAAACAACATTCAGACAATAAGAAATCAAAAAAAATTCCAATTGGTTGTTCCGGACGGATACGTTTTGGAAGACCTCTCAGGTAAATATTGCAACTATGTGCTTTTTAAAGTGTACAAACAATTATTTTTTTTTAATTATTTGTAATGAAAGATGTCTTAAATTTTGTTCATCAAAGTGGTTTTGTTTGTTATAGATACTAAACATTAGGCCGAATTTTACTGCCGTAAATGTAGTACACGTATTCAAAAAGGGACACGAATGTCAGTTAATACACAATGCACGGCAATAACTATCATCACATATCAATAATGAACGATTTTAAACACGAAACCGATAAAAAACATGGTGACACTGTCGAAAGATATCAAGATCGTCTGATTGTACATGCAACTTCTTTTGGACATCAAAGTGCCGGGAGTGATACACTCCCGCTCTAATACATTACGAGTAATGGGACAAAATTCGTACCCTCGCCGAAAAAGCGAGGGTACGATTATTCTTTCTAAATAAGCATATGATTAACATCTTATGTTTATCTCAGATGAAGGTAAACAATGGCATTTAACTACTATTAAGTTAATAATACTTATTTTATTAATTTTAACCAAAAAAGTATTGACGTGTGTAAACAATTTTAATATGATTTATGTTATATTGTTCTTTCTGTAATCCAATAGACAATTACAAACGAAACATACAAGGAAAACTTCTACGAAAACTACAAAACAAAAAGGTCAGAGAAAGCCCTCAGTACTATCAATGTATCTCCACAACAATAACGTGAATGCTGTGCTTTGTGTGTCAAGAAAGATAACCCAAATTGTTTTCTTAGCATTCAAACTATCGTTTTTCAAGTCGGGTATATCTTTTGACTATTTGCTTGCAACTAGGACATCTGTGTACACAGTCTTTAAATCTTTTGTGCAGAAAGGGAATTAAACAGCAACCTAACACTAAACTGAAAAAAATGTTAAGATATATGTAATATTAATTAGTTTTTAAAAAATCTGTAAACAAAACAACAAACTTATTGTCGTTGACACCTGCAGTTTGCATGTGGTAAATTTTTTTATCGACAGTAATTATATCTGCATACTTCATGTAATATAATGGTAAAAATATACATTAAATACTATTAACATTGTAACTGTCCATTTCTCGCTCTTTTACCTATACAATTCTCCATCAGATATATACGATTTTATTGTGTAAAAAAAGCCCTGTTGCTAATGTTTGTGTGTACAGGGTCCTAACTTTGTTGCATTAAGCTTTAATTATTATTTAACTAAGATTTATTTAATAAGATTTTGCGCACTCTTAAAGTTATGTTTAACTAGTTTAGTGTTTACTTACCCCATATACGAACACACCAGACAAGCTACCCATGATGCCAACCCTGCCTCAAACTCCACCTCTGTTGTAATCTTGGTGTTACATGATTGGCATGTCATCTCAATTGGTTCAAAGCCAGCTTTCTTCTTTGACTGTTTTTCTACTGTTAATTACATAATAAACAAAAATATTTCTTTTCAACTCTGTATAGATTATGCAAGACCATTCTGTATAACGCGGCAATAATGTTTTCCCGTATTTTTATGAACTGTAAAATGTTATGTCAACTACAGAACAAAACTTACTAAGGTCCAACAATCATTTCACCTTTTGAAAATGACAAAAAATTATTATGCAAATGAGGTCAGGATATACTTTGTCAGATATAAATACGCCTTAAAACAAACAAATGTGCATTTATCGGGTGTTGTCAATCAAATCATGAACAAACATTATTTTGATTACTCGAAATGGAGTCAGCTAATTCATTAATTGTACATAGAAAATTAATTAAATCAATGGTATTTTGTACATTGGTATGAATAAGGAAGTAAATAATATTTTACTAATTATTAATTACTTATATTAGTGTTTTAAGTGAAAATAATACCGTACCTTCGTTGTTATCCATAATAAATTATTATTTCTTTGTTAGTACCATTTAAACATTCTTACTGTACCTCCATTATCTTATAATCAAATATGTATGTTTTGTGTACATATAGGAGATATTGGTATGTGCATTGCTCTATTGATCAAATTGTATTCGGTAAGGATATTTAAATATGTGTGTATTTATATATTTTACACACACTTCATACATTGTGTCACATTTAATTTCAAGCAATTGTTAATATATTTCTAATCTATAGAAAGCTGACCTTGTTCTAGTAAACCTGATTGCATTTCACTCATAATTGTACTAATATAGAATTGATTTTTTCTTTTCTTTTTTTTTTAAATAAATTGGCGATTTTAAAACAGTACATAGATACGTAGTTTTAAATTTGCGTAAAATCATTCCTATAGTCAATGAAGTTACTAAATAAAAATAAATTTAAAACTAATTCCCTTTAAATATGTCTTTGATACTTCTTCGTTACAAGAGGAAATGTTGCAAAATACAACAATCTGCGATATAGGAGGTTGTGCCCGGTTATGCAAATGATTTATCTTTGTTCGTTTGCTGTGATAATTTAATGTTTTTGTTAAAGATATTGTGTGAATGCCATTCATATGTTATGTTTATATACACGGTTTTAGGGTCGCATTTGTTATAATTTGATTTGATATTTTGCCTCTTAATGTCTTTGGGAGTTTTTTTTTTGCTAAAATTAGAGTTTACAACTTATGTTTTTCTTTTGATATTTAAAGTTGTTTATGTTAAACCAGAATTTACGTCCCTTATATATCTTTATGGCAGGCTTTGGGTTTTAAGGTTAGTGTTAATATAATAAACTTTTAATATGACCCTCAATATGTGTATACCGGTATATAGTTGATTTGATAACTTTAAGAATTCTTATATTGGAGGAGCTGGATTACCCGAAAAAACATCCGACCTCCGGTAGGAAAACAACACTTTGCCCGCAGTGAAACTTAAACCCGCAACCTCAGTGTTGACCGACCACTTGATCAACAGTAGATGACTAATTACCTTATAACAGAAGCAGTTCACGACTGATCTTTAATAAGGTTACAATTAACAGTCCATCATTTTATCTGTAATTTATCAGCCTTATGAAAACGAGCTAGGAATAGTTTGACATAGTGACTTAACTTGTGTTTTATCTTATCGTTTATTATCAGGATTCATCTGTATATAATTTTGTTTAACTGTTGACATCGCGACAGTTCAGACTTTTGTGTTTATAATGTCTTGGTGTAAATTTGCATTCTTGCAGCAAGTCTTGTAAAAAAATTAAGATTTTGAATTTAAGTATATCCACCAGAATATTCAGTGAGAATAATACTTGTGTTATTCGTGTTTTAATTGTTTTTATTGCATAAGTTTATTGTCTCTTATAGCCCTCATAATGTCATTGATTAAAACAACCTGGATCTTGTCGGTACTGTACTCTAGTCGAATATGCTTTTCCGCCAAGTTGGTGATTTGTCGACGTTAATAAAGTAGGATATTGAGATAAATTGCACAGTCGAAGAGCTATACAATAGTAATTACATGTTGTTTATTGCATGGTCTTGACTTATTGTGTACGTTTATTATGCTTGCTGCGACAAAAACTTCGAAATACATTTAGTGATTAGCATTTTATTGTATTACATACGCACACATTTTCTCAGCTACTATTCTAAAATGTTTGATAGGTATAAATGGTGTGTGTATATAAGCATATAACCAATAACTCAAGCGTCCACACATGCAGACGTTTCTGCATTTTATTTATAACTGTCTTGTGCATCATCTCCTATCGGTGTTGCATTACTCTGCTGACGAACACATAAAAGGTTTTATTAGACAGCTTGCTTAAGTCATTAAACATAATAAATTTCCTGCTTTCTTTTCTGGAAGATTTGTATTAGGAAATGACATACACATTGAATTTTAGATGTCTGTGTTAACCCTTCAAACAAGGGTTGTTTCATTCCTACAAAGTGTCGTTTGCGTATTACTTCTTCAGATAAATTGTAGGTGTAATCTGACTGGTAGATTGCTACTTCTGGTACGTAATTAGATAGCTAACTGAGTGTCCATTGCAGTACGATAGCAATTCACGTGTAGCAATTATAATCTTGTATATTTTCCAAGAACTTTCAAACAGTTGGGACAAGAGTGAACACAATCTTTGAGTGCATCTACGTAAAACGGAATGATGCAACAACCCATCCAGAGTCTGAAAATGCAATATCATAACAATAATACAATGAACAACAAGGGTGATAAATGCTGTAATAATGACATAGTATAAACACTTTAACGCTCAACGCACAATAAACTTTTACCCCACCCAGGTAACCATCGGAAAAATCCAATGTATGTAGGTTTAACACGATGTCTCGTGTATTCAAAACTACACACTCTCTACTATATCCTGACAAGCAAGCTCGTTCTCGGTGGTCGGCGGTGAAACTCCCCCCCCCCCCTTATCATTTCCTCCTTTTCCTGTGGAAGTCAGTTTTCTGACTAGTACTAATCCCTCAGCTACTGTTTTATTGTTTGTTTAACTCGTATCTGCTGTATCTCCTGCCCAGCAAGGACATTTCGGCACTGATACAAGTATCAATGATTCCTTCAGTGATATAGTGGTAAAAATTGACGTACTAAAAATTTTAAAATTTTTTCTATGTTTCTTTCTATTCACAATGTGTATTCGGATTTGTAAAGCGTTTACGAATGTTGATGATAACAGCTCTTCGGGATCTTAATTATTGGTCTTTTATTGTTGTATTTGTGTGCAGGAGGAGTTGAGTGTCACAGATTTTTCTCATGACATTATATTTTTAGCATTATTGTTAGTTGTCGAGAAACTCCTATACCTCGGAGAAAGATTTCAGCTCACATGTGATTTTGCATTAACAATACATATATACGATAAAAATTACTTCAAAAAGTGACTAATATTTATATAATCCAACATTACAAATATAATGAACAGATAAATATGCTTACCCTAGAAATATCAATAGACCACATATAAACCAGGACAGTGTACCTGCATGGTAGGAAATGTTGGTGATAATCACCTCAGAGCAGGAAGGACATACCATGCATATGGGTTCATCTTCAAGTAAAGCCTTTGTTTCCATAGGCGAACTATGTATCTGCAAATATCGATAGGAGAAATTGTGAAGACTACTTTAATATAAAGAACAAATGGAAACAACTGCAGACCAGCAAACCACTGTTTAAACCGAAACATTTGGAGTTTCCTTCTGAATTTTTAATAGTTACAGACATTACCCATTCAACATTACAACGTTATCAAACAAACTTAATTAAGAGCAACTAGGTGCAACGTGGGGGGGGGGGTTAACTTGGGTAATACAGATGTGCGGCCCGAAAGCGTCATCTTTTTTAGCTCTCCAAAATATATGAAAATATAGCTTTGAAAAATATATCATTTGGTAGATGTCAATTGATTTTATAAATAAAGTGTTCCATTAACATCACTTGGTCATTTTTTTGTAGTGAATGGACTATTTTTGGATGTGCAATAATAAAATATATATAAAGGTCGGACTAAATAATTCAATATATATGTTCCCGTTTCATAACGTTCCAAAAGATATGAATAGGGTGGATTTTCAAATCTCCCGCAGACCTGTACCTACAAATATCCCTAGGTACCCCACCCACCTTGGTGATTGGTGCTGCGCCGACCGCACAATATGTCTAATACAACTCGTTTAAATTTATATTATAAAACTAAAGCTTCAAAAACTTAAATGAATGTATTTTCTATGCGTATTACATTGTGCTACATGTATGAAGAAAAGTTCGACACAATTAATCTTGATAGACAGGAACAAGAATGATGAAATCTTAGCAAAGTACCAGTACACTAACGGAAAGGTATTTCTACATCCTGAAAAGCACTTGCTCTATTGTACAGTAACAGCTGTAATATTCTCTGCGTTTGTAGTCGTGCGTTGCTACTGATAAAATATCAAAGTCATCAGCTAAAGATTCAATTGGAAGAGTGATGGGGTCAAGCATTTTTTTTCATTTTAACAAATGAATACGCAATATGTCCATAAAATAGTAGTGCAACCGGTAAAAAATATGAGAAATTCCATGCATTCCGATTTATTATACAACAGTTACTTTCAGTAAATTCTGTTAATGTTCCATAAAGTCAAAGCACATCGGTACCGTGGTCTGTCAAATGAATTAAACTTTCAATGAGCATGCCATATTTTTACTTACTTTTTTTTCAAGATCTTCAGAATGATTGTATTCTACTTCACCAATTTTTTTCTTAACTACAAAATGAAAATAATCTTCTTCGCCATGTTTGTTTAAAAAGAATTTTGATCTGTTCAGTTTTGGCCTAGTTTCAATACTCTATTCTATTGGAACTTTAATTATGTTCGGAAATAGAAAAGTGGATATTAAAAGGGCGCCTTATTAAAGTTCTTTGTTTACATATAAGTTTATATGCTTTCATTCAATGCCGTAACAGTACAGTTATGTGAATGTGTATGGTTTGTTTACGTTTTTTTGAATGTAAATGTTTGTTTTTTTCTGTCTACTTGTATTGTATAGAACTTAAATACCCGAACATTTCCAAATAAATGCTCGTGCAAATAAAATAGTTCAGACGGACTGAGCGTTGTAAACGTATATAGGGTAATGTTCATATTGTAACACAAAAACCTTCTTTCATCACTTTTCGCGGCGATAAGCCTAGTATTTCGCGCGAGGTCCTCGCGAAAGACTCGGTTTTCTTGATATACTACGATCCTCAGTCCCACTCTCGCCATATAACGTCGTAAACGTTTTATATTTCTGTTGAAGTTTCCAATAAATGTAGAGTACTTACCTCCCTTAAAATATCCTTTTTCCCGTAAATATGCTAAATCAACAAATGCATGGCCAGGTTGATCAGATAAGTATGTTGACATTATGATTATTAGCTAGTTTAAGCCGACAAATCAAAACAATGCAGTTAACAAACAGTCTGATTTTATCGTATATTACAATTGAGTAAAGTGTTTTATATAGGTATATTACATATTCGTACCTGAACAATCTATTTATTACTTCATTGTTTTATGGCGATATACAAACTCGGGTGTTGTACATATTTCGTAGTGTCTGACACATACGAGAAAACACAATGCAGTAATGTACAGTAGTGCAGTAAGGTAGCATCCTAGCTTTTGAAAGAACAACGTTGATGCGGGTAGATTTTAATATTCTGCATCATCCGAAATGTTCAGTATAAGTGTTCGATGTAAGCTTTACTGCAGGTCTAATACACCATTTTAAACAGCCAAGTATTTTAAAATTGCAATCAGAAATTATTTGTGTATGATATATATTTGCGAAACCGTAATTTACTAACTTCTTAAATTTAGAAAGAAACGCAACCGGTAAAGACTTGACTATTAATTTCACATTCCGCATATATGGATATCTTGTAACTGAAAAAAGGCAAAGTGCAGTGACCATTTGCATTTAATTTTGCAAGTTTGAAATTCAAGATATCCTAAAATCGACCTTTTGATCGAGACCTTCTAAAAATCGACGTAGAAAAAAAAACTAAACTTAAGATAAACCAGATGAGTTAGATTTACAATCGTCAACTTTCTGTTTAAGGTAAAAATACTCCAACAGCACCGGCTTGTTTACATTTGACAACGTACACATTCTTAATCGCTGCTGAATATTGAACATCTCAAACAAAGGTTGGGTAAAACTAATGATAATCTATGTCCGCAAGGCCAATATAGGAAATTCATCGCTCCAAAACAGTGATTTTGTTTAGTATTTGCTTAATGAATTTGACCAGTTTCTGAACCACAGTGGGTGTCGCAAATACACTTGCATGTGCTCTGAATGAGTAGGCTAAATGTCGAAAACATTCTTTTTGCAATGCAAACTTAACTTCTGAAATAAACTCTGTTATTTTTGAAACCGTTCCTACAAACATAAGCCGCACCAATAGATTTCCTACAAATCAACAGGATCTTCACACATTATAGCATTGATTACTTCCCTTTATTTATGTATAACCTGCGTGTCGCCATTATATATTTTCTAGAAAAGAGAACTGTTGGTATAACTTGATGTTCAATCAATTTGCTTTATTATCAACAATAAAATATCATTAAACTAAACGAAAACGAGTAAGCATTGCATGTATCGTCTAAAAGTGAGCAGTGTGCTCGACTCCAATGTCAATTGACAAGGCTTGCCAGTTTTCCTACTTAATTTGCGGAATTTTCTATGGGTATTACGGCTCATTCTAGAAAGAACTGGATGCCACGATATAGCTGAAAATGATTGAAAGTAGCGTTGAACACCAATCAAGCAAACAAAAACAAAACAAAACAGTTAGCGCTTTGTTCAATAATTTATCTCTCTATGAGGATCTACTTTTAAAATAGTTTTTGAATAACATTTATCGGGGAAATTCGGAAGACTTTGTTGCCATACATAACTCGCTTGTATCCTTACTGAGTAATTTCTAACGGCTAACTCAAATGATTAGCCATGAAAAAATCCCGAAGATCGGGGTTTTTCTCCGGGTACTTCGGCTTCCTCCTCTCAATTAAAACTTAAATTGCTGAAAGTGGCGTTAAACAATATTTAAAAAAAACTTAAAAATCCAACGTAGAGTCGATTGAGCTAAGTTGAAATTGTTTTTTCTTGTATACCAATATGTTAGTCAATGGTAAATGGCGATGTCTGTAATGAACATGACAAGTTTTTATAACAAGTTTTTGAGAAAGTAAAATTGGGAAATATGTAGATTCTTACCTTTTAAGCACACTGGGTACCTCTTAACCTGATCGGTCCTAACAATAATTAGCATAAATAGCACGTCATATCTGGTTAATTCATTCACGTCTATTTATACAGGAATAATAAGAAATATGTAAATAATACTAAAATAAATGACTTGTACCGAGAAATAATTAAATACTTGTAAATCTCGTCAGGGAAAAATGTATCACGTAGAAAATAATAAAAAAAATTCAATAATCAAATACTAAATTGATTCCCACGCCCAATTTTGAAGTAGCTGACTGATAAAAAGTTACATCAGCACAAAGCGTCCTCAAATTTTGTTTTGGTCGGACATATACTTGGTGTGCTAGTTTATGTCGTGGGTATGGAAACATTGGTTTTATATTCAGGATTGGTAAAAAAAAAAGATCCTTTACTAAGATAAAAACACAAAATCTGTTCTTCTACTTATCATGAACCTAATGACTGAACTTTTACACTTTTGAGTTTAATGTAGCTTCTTTGGCTATGCTGTTATGTATGTAACAACGTTGTCGGATATCAACGCTTAAAAGTTCCGTTAATATGATCAAAATGTCCTGTAAAAGGGATTCTCAAGGATCAAAGAAAAATTGGTACTGAACCTAAATGACAAACATAGCCAAATTATATTTTATGGAATATATTCAAATACCTTTTGTAAACCCCATGTCTGCAAGGGATGAACAGAATGAATTTAGATAAAAAGCTGATATGTGTCGGTCATAAGCTCGATTGCTGCTGGTACTGTTGGTTTGACTTGCCGACTATAAAATGAAACTTACCTTTGCAATGCTCTTACTGATCCTTACTAGATAAAGTGACAAAAAGCATAAGTGTCCATTTCACTATTTGTCAGTCTCGTCCATTTTTGTAATCAAAGCAGACTTCTAATAGGAATAATAGAAATGGGTACAACAAGAAATTAGCAAAAACATTTAAAGTTCCGGGTCGCTAGGTAGTTACTACTATTTATTAAATAGACAATTTTCAATGTACATTTACGATTTTTTTTATTATGCATTGTGACATTTTGTAGTACAGACCGTTTATATACTGTGAAAAACTATATCTTGTCGTGGTAATTTTGTTTTCTTGTGAATCAATGAAATATATGTATTCATGGGTTCTTTATTATTTCGTGGATGTCAATAAATGAAAGGTCTATATTGAAGTAAAACTGATAAATTTAATTCAAAATTACCTTTTTTATTCACTACTTACTACTTTTATTTCAACAATATACTTTCCTCATGCTGAACAAGCTTTTTAGTTCTTACAAAGCAAGTGCTTTATTACCCCCCCCCCCCTTTTTATAACTGTCGATATTCAGAAACCATTATTTTGCTTCAAAACCAAAATATACAACTAGAAAATTAAAATTCATATATTAAAGAAGGCATTTGGAGGCTGAACAACTGGGCAGGACGGAGCATTGAAAATAGCTTGACAGTGTATTACCCACCACACACACGTTTAATTAAATCGTCTTAATCGTAAAATCGCTCCCTCAAAAATTAATTAAGAATTGCTTATTAAGGAGATTTTGTGAAAGATGGGGTATCTTGAGGTGGCGGGGAGGAGGGGGTGTTGAAGTTACCATGTCGTTTTGCTGAGGACGATTTTTCCGCTGGGTTATTGGACATAAATTTCTCGAGTTTACAGCTGCAATAAAATTGGCCTGTTCGGTCTGACCTACGGTACATGTAGTTTGTGAATTATTACTCGGTTAAGAACAAGATCAATAATATAATACTTATATGTACGTGTAGCACTTGGAAATGTCTTCCTAAAAATGTCCTTCCTACAGTAAAAACAGATATAAACGAACTCGATATAACCTATAAATAAACCGTCTATTTCAAGAAGCAGAAAATCGGTTGCATGTGTATCATACGAGGAGAAACACTTCAGACAGTGAAAACCTTACAATACGTTCAGCCATTATACCAAGACGGTCGGAAACAAAATTCAGGAGAACCCGAAGAGATACGATTTTTTATAGTTTTGTATCAAACAGTTGCAATTTTTAATATACCGGACAGGTATATTCTATGGAAACCTTAATCAAAAACCGCGTTAATCGGTAGTTGCCACTCGCTTACATTTTATTGAATGGGCGAAAGCCGTATTATGATATAATTTAACCAATCAACCAATATCTAACTAATTTTTGAAAGCCCTCAATGGCTATATTTATTATTTATTTGAATTAGGCCATTCAGCTATACAATGGCGCCTAGTTTTTATTGGTGGAAGGTGGTGGTGAAATGGTACCAATCTTTGTCGATAAAGATTCGAGAGGAATACACATTGCCCAAAGTCGGTCTCGAACTCGCAACTCCAGTGATGACACGCTGGTCCTCAAAGTAGAATTCAGACAACCCTGATCACTGTGACCCGCTGCTACTTTGAAACTGCCTTATTGAAAAAATACGACGAAAAATGAGACGTCCATATTTTGTTATATGCCTTATATAGTTGTGAGTCTATGTTATGTAACAATCTTCTTGCAGTAACTAGGAAAACAATTCTTATTTTTCGAAAAGCACGTCTTAACCTGGAAAACAACTTCAGTGAAGTTGACCTGAATTAGGTCAAGTTCAGGTGACAGACGTCAGACTTCCTTAGTCACTAAAATATAACTAGAAGCTCATAGGAGCCTGGATCGCTCACCTGAACCTAAAACCAAATATACAGCTAAGCAATTTTTATCCAGCTTTTCTTTCCTATTGCAATACCATTGATTTCCACTTTTTAAGGGGCATAACTCCTATAAGGAGTTTTCCAACACATATGCATCAATATTCATTTTTGAAGATCTTGATGAGCTGAATAATTTTGGTAACAGATTTTCTCTAGCTCTTTCGGTTTTCAAGATATTGATGGAAAATGACAAAAATAAACAATTTTGACAATTTAGTAGCAATAAGGCATCCTTACACAAATTTAACTGGTGAGTCTTATAGAGTTTTTGATGCTGAAGAATGAGGTGCACTTCATATTTTTTGTATCTGTTATACTTTTTAAACTACAAGCCAAAAAGCTATATCTTGACCCCCCCCCCATTCTTTTTTTAAACTAAGGCAGTCACGTTGGTTGGTTGGTCAACTGTCACGATTTGTGCAATTATGGTACAGGGTATCCTAAAGATATGTGCAGTGTTTCAAAGCAGTCCTTTAAGAGATTTACAAAAAATTCAATAAAATTGATTTGAAGAAGTTCAAAGGGAACAACTTCTAAACAGTTGATCACATAATCTCGAACATGCACTCCTTTTCTATTTCGAATAGAGCTGAATAATTAGCAATTTTCAAAATTTGAGAGAAAAATGCAAAAATCATCAATTTTGATGATTTGGGACAATAACTCTTACAAGGGTCATCATACAACTTCAACTCGATAGTTTTTTGTATGCTTAAGAGAAAGGTTTTTTTTCAGTTTTCCTATTTGTTATACTTTATGCCAAAAACTATTTTGACCCTCTTGTTCTATTTTTAGCCACGACAGCCATATTTGTGCAAACTTGGTGGGGGGCATTTTACTGATGATGTGTGCAAAGAATCAGTGGTTCTGGAGAAGATTTTAAAAGAAAAGTTAATGAGGACGACAAACGCCAAGTGATGGCTATAGCTCAACTCAAGTTAGCTAAAAATGAGATCAATTTTGGGCGACACTCAATAAATATACTTAATTCCTATGACCTAAAGAATTTACTGATCTATTTACTAACACATGATCCTAATACTGGACCATTGAAATTGAGGTCACCATATCAAAAGTCATGTATGCCTTTCTTGTATATATATCGGACTTACCATGGGAACAGAGATCCTATATCATTCCTTATTTCATCAAAAAAATGTGAAATTAAAATAAGATCTATGTATTGTCAAATTGGTCCACATCTATAGTTATCAGTTTACATTTGTATTTTTGTTTTAATGTTGCATGTTTAAATTTTCTTGGCCTTTTGTTGTGGATAAGAGATGGGAAACCCCAAATATCATTCCGTTCAAAATATTTAATATCAGATGCACAATGGCAATATGTTATAAAGATTCTGTTAAAGTTTGATCCAATTCCATTCAGTGGTGTAGGTAGAGTTACTGATAAGAGATGGGTACCCCCATTTTCACAAGTCAGGGTATGTGTGTCCACGAAACCCTGACAAACTTAGCTAGGAAATTCCCTGGCTAGAAAATTTTCATATGACATCAAATCTTCAAAATATCAACTAATGAAATTAATTAAAAGAAGAAAGAATTTGGCATTAGTCATTCGTACTCATTCTTGAGTGTGAAGAATATGTAACGTTACTAATAAATAACATGGTAATAACAAACTAGTAACACTACTGTACAAAATACACTTATCTTCACATGGTCTATGCAACACATCCGTTTGGTTTATTTACAATCGATATCAGGATAGCCTCTAGCCAAGTCGTGAATGAAAGCGATCATTTGATTGGCTACATGCAGGTATGATGTAACCAATCGAAATAGTGACTTCTAACCCAGGAATTTCCTATCTAAGTTTGTCAGGGTTCCATGGACACATGTGGACACAGAAACCCTGACTTGTGAGGATGGGAAACTCCAAATATTATTCCGATCAACCCAACTAAGCCATCCGAGGGACCATGAAATTGAGGTAAAGGTCAGTTGATAGGTGACAGACCGACAAGTACTAATCATAAGATACCATTGAATCAAATTTGATGCACCTAGGACTTAAGCCTACAAAGATATAAAGCAAAAATATAACGTAAATGCCACCGCTGTTGGATTCCCATATACATGTCTTGCCCAAAGACTATTGTCACATACTAAAATGGCTGAAAGTGACATAAAACCCGTTTTAACAAACAACAAGCGATATCATAATAAATTATTGTATTTAATTATTATCATGACTAAAAATTCAGCTGTTTATTATACTTGTGTACTATTGATACAGAACTCTGATAAAATGCTTCAAATTTGAACCTGTCCACTCTTTAAAGAAAATGACCAAATTCAGTACTGATTACAAGTAGTACAAATATATTTTGGTTTTTGGTTTTTATGTACATGTGTTTTGACCCATCAAGATGCCAATTTCTTCATTTCTTCTCGAACACTGGCAACCGTATCCGTGAATTCATTTAATGCTTTATCACATACTTTTTTCTGTAAAACAAAACATACTGTAACATGATTCAAGTTTTTTACTTTTATTTTTATTTAAGAATAAACAAGAGATGATGAAAAAAATATATATGCTCTAAATTAAAACACTTAGATAATGGTAACATGTTTCTGTTAAACTGAAGGAAAAAACCATCATGCAATAACCAACAACAATTGTAACCAATACATGTAATGCATAGAAAATCTTAATTATGACAAATTTTATTTCGATTTCCCAGCAAAAAAAAAATTCACAAGATTCTAATATCAGCTTTTTATTTGATAATTCAAATATTGTTCAGAACATAAAAAGCAACACCCTCCTTACTTATCACCAATTATTAATGGGCAGAATCTAGGGGCTTATTCATGTTAAAAGTTATTTATAGCATCACCTTCCAAGTTTGACAAAAACACTTTCTCATGTTGCACGTTTGAAAGTGAATTTATCCAAGTCAGAAGTCTGTGCTATAAATATAATTTAAGTTTGTTTTTCTTTAAAAAACCATGTCTCCCTCTTTCCCCAGCATGCCCAGAGGATAAAAATTTCCTTCTAATATGCATAACTAAATACGGTGTACTTGCTACATACCAAGTTTAGTAAAATTGAGTGCATTAATTTCAAATGAGTTGACCAGAAACCATGATTTGTGAGGAACCTCTGGAAAAATTCTAAGTTAAAAGTTCCATAACTCCCACAAAATTTTGAGGATAAAAATTTCCTCATAATATGCGAAACAAAATATGGTGTACTTGCTATGTACCAGGTTTCGTAAAATTTGCTTCACTAGTTTCAGAGGAGTTGAGCCGAAACCATGATTTATGAGGAATTTTGGAAAATTCTAAGTTCAAAGGGACTTAACTCCTACAAAATTTTGAGGATCAGAATTTCCAGGTAATATGCACAACTACATATGGTGTACTTAAGGGGTCTGGAAGTTTTCCCTGCCCATTTCGGTCATTTTTCCCCTAAGAAATTACCAAATTCCATAGTATTGAATATTGGTCTCTGGTCGTTTCCTACCGAAACTTGTTTGCACGTCGGATCGATTCGTCGCGATAATGTGAATAATCGGGTTGTACCATGGAATTTGGGATGGCTCCTACGATGTATGCATCATGTGAAAAAGAAAATATATGTAGCTATACATTCTCCTGGCTAAAAAGTCTTTATTGTAAAATGACGTTGTCTATTCAACAAAATAATGGGAAACGGCGTTATTTTGATGAATATCCCAGCGAGTTTTTCATTAACCGGAAATAGGAAATTGTTACCTAATTGCCACAAGTTTGGACCCGAATTGAATTTATGCGTTATTCTGCGATCGATGCTCTTTACAAGTTTTTATTATTAAATGAAATACTCATTTTTGTTCTCATTATTTTCAATGATTTTTTATTCAAATTGGTTTTCTCTTGATTTATGTACGTTTAGTCACATTGGCGCTTGCGTAGTGTACAATTTTGACCGCATGTGTTTTTTATTAAAGTTGCACGTGTACTGTTGTGTTATTTTCTTAGCAATGTGATATAGAAAAGTCTATTATATTAAATATTTATTTATATTCAATCTCTGTTGCTTCAAATGTTGTAATAGTATGATTACGATACGGATGAAACAGATCTGTCACATGTTGACCTTATTACGTAATCACCGGTCGGTGGTCAATAAACACCTGTCAGCGACAGGAAATAGCCTTAGGGTTGATTTATAATACAAATTGTAGGGATTAAATCCAACAAATGATTATTGCATGTAAAATATTACTTTTTAGATGTCCGATTTGAGCAAATCTTAGTCGGTCATTTTAGTGTAAATTTCGGTCATGTCCGGCAAATATGACCGTTTCCAGACCCATGGTGTACTTGTATATGGAGTAGTTTTGGAGGAGTTGAGCAGAATAGCTTTGTAATGAACAGACGGATGGATGACAGGACAAAAACAATAGGTCTCCCCACTAAGTGGGGGAGACATAATAATAACTTATTTTCACACCAGTCTACACAATTATACAATTTTTGCAACCCGGCAAAAGGTTAGGCTACGGTGTGGTGCTGTTTATTAAAAAATATCTTATTAATACAAAATATTCAGAAGCTCAATGTTTTATAACAAGGATTGACAACAGGTAGAGATAACTCTAATATGACAGCTTGGCAAGATGATCCGATATCCAAATATGGTAATAAAATAATTGGTATCATTAGAGTTATTGACCAATATACTTACAACTTTATTTTTACGTCTTGTCATTTCTAGTTTTAATACTTGTTCACATGTCATGGTTTCTATTGGTTGTGTTAGTTGTAAAAAGGCACAGGATGGTGAATGATTCTTGTGTTCTTCCCTAAAAAAAATTCAAACATCCCAAAACATGATCCTTCCAATAGATTAAATGGATAAACTGTATCAATGTACGAATCATTAATATAACTTCAATTCAATTTAACTAAACAATTACATACTTTTTCAGCCATACAATTTTCAGGAAATGTGAAAAATTAAACATGTCTAGCAATTCGAAGTAATGATTAATAATTGGGTATATTGCAAAAATTTCAGTCTAATTTCAAAATAGAAAATTTAAATGCCTTAGTACGTAATTTGGTAACATGAGATTTTGCAACAATATTGTTACTGATAACCAGAGGCTATCAAGAGCCTGTAACTCGTCTGATTTACATGTATAAAGACAGTTGAGAAAGCAGTTCCCTATGTTAAACTAAGTCCTATGGTTTTAACAATTTATTTATGAATGACAAAAAAAGTTTATAAACTTAATCTACAGTTTGTTTGTATTATAGTTCTTCTAATTATCTTGTGTATAACTTGATGATGTGACAAAGTTTATTATGTTAAGTATCCCTTTATCTATATTGATTTGAAAAATATCTAAAAAAAACTATTGAAATAGGTTTGTTTTTTTGTAATTTCAATTTCAGGAAGAGTAATCCCTAGGTGTCAATTATGCAAAGAACACAATAATTACATGTATAGTACATTTAACTAAACAAGTGTATCTGTGAGCTAATGCTCACTAGTGATACCACATCAAAAAAGTATTAGGTAAACAGGAAGTAGATGACCAAGGATCCCTGGAGCATGAAATAGCTTATCACCATATGGCATTATATAGGATAAAGAAATATGCAAATTATCAGGCTTCTACATGCTATAGTTGCTTAGAAAACTGCAACAGAAAACAGTATACTCCCTCTTCTACCAAGTGGGGGTATAATAATTGCAAATGGAATATTTTAACCAAGATTATAAATGAAGTTACCATGGATCATCATCAGGTTCCCAACCATCAAGTTCTTTAAAGCACATAAAACATTGCACTGCATCTGGCTCATTCACTGTTGCACAACTGTAGAATCCAGCTTGAGCTAACTAAAATTAAAACAAACCCAATTTAAGTTAGAATTCTATATTAATAAGATATAAAGTTACAAAGCCAAAAAAAAGACAGCTAGACTTGCTATGAATAGGACCTCAGATTCAACTACATGGGTAACCAATGATGTCAATCAGATTCAGGAATCTGAAAAACCACCAGAGCTTTCTACTGCTGACATGTAAAGTCAACTCTAGAAGTCCTTTACGATTTTTTTTTAAATTTATACTCATTTCCAAATTTTGGAGATGACAGATTTTCAGATTTTCACTGACTCCCCGAAATGACGACTACTGTTTTTTCAAAGAGACAGAAAATACTTAACTTTCCTTACTCTCACTATCTGACCCAGAGGATGAAACAGTTGATATCGACAGTTACATGAACTACACTACAGGTAGACATCAGACATTAGCCAACACAGGGTCACAATATTAACCAATATTTTAAAATAACTTGCTATTGTGTTTTCTGGCTACCTAAAATTTGAACAATTTTGGTAGAGGACATTATAAAGATGATGTGTTTCAAAGCCCTCCTTTCAGTGGTTTTATAGAAAATTTAAAAAAGAAAAAAGAAAATAGAAAAGAAAACAGTTCAAGGGAAATAACTCCTTAACAATAGACAATCTTGACCCTTAACTTATTTTTGAAGCTCTTGTAGAGATGAAGAATTTAGCAATTCAACTTTTTCTCTATACCAATAAAATTTTCATCTAATTAACCTCATTAGTAGATGTCACTATAACCATATGCAACAGGCCAGTTTGATAATTATTAGAAATCTGGATGTCACTGGTAAGCTTGGGGTTCTACCTAAGATTAGCAACAGGTAAATGGAGGGAATAAACATCTGTTAATTAATTAACGATCACGTTCACCCAGCAAGGGGTTTTAATAATACTGTATCCTCACTCTGATATTGACAACTGTCATACACCTGAAGTGTGAAAATTTATCAAAGACAATTGTCCATTTCAAAAGTTTCCAAGTTTTTAGTACTGGAAGTGAACATTAAGTGGCAATTTTGAAATCGGAAAGTTGTCAATTTACTAGATGTACTGTGTTACTGTTAGTGTGTAGTTTCCAATATGTTTCCCTACTCAACAATGCCAATATTGTCGATTGTGCCTTTTATATTTTTTTTATTAAAATCAATGATGTACACTTTTTGATGGGGGTGGGGGGGTCTCAAAAAGTGTGCTTTTTGCACACTTGTGAAAATGGTTGACAATTATGGACGACCCCTAATGACTAAAATAGTTGCTAAGCTTCAAGACATATATTTTTATCTGTGTCATTACGTTGTTATCTGATATTTTATGTTATATTGATGAAATATAATCATCTTACCTTTGCAGATTTAAGTCCATTTCTAAGCTCATTTCCACTGATACCCTTACATTCCTTACATTTCACTTTCATTTTGAACAAAAAGTCACGTGACAACAATGTGACTTAAATTCAGTGCTTTAATTAGCTTGATTGAAGGTAAGATGATTATATTCCTAGAGAAAAATATCTAAAGAAGCGAATTATATATAGATTAACTGGATGAATGTTTGTTTGAATGGTGTTTTAACGCCACTTTCAGCAATTTTTCAGCTATTTCATGGCGTCCAGTTTTTACTGGGGGAGGAAGCCGGAGTACCCGGAGAGAACCCCCGACCTACGGTAGGAAAACTGGCAATCCTTGTCAATTGACCCATTTCCAGTTTTACATGATTTATCTCCCCTTTTACTTCCTGTTAAAAAAACTACGGCTATCATTACTAAAAGACAATGATATTGAAATAAAGATTTTGGATTGTTTTAATATTGTTTGTCTATGCCAATTAAATTTTTCATCTAATTAACCTTATAAGTAGATGTTACTATAGCCATAGGCAACAGGTGAGTTTGAATACAACACGGATGTCACTGATAACCTTGTTTATTTAAGCTATAAAACAGCTGGGGTTCTACCTCCAATTAACATCAGGTAAATAGGATAATGAACATAGATTAATTAATTAACGATCATGTTTACACAGCAGGCGGTTTTAATAACCTTCCTCACTCAGATATTGACACCTGTCATTCAACTGAAGCGTGAAAATTTATCAAAGACAATTGTCCATTTCAAAAGGTTTCAACAGGACAAACTGCGGCCGCAGTTTTTAGTACCAGAAATGGACACTAGGTGGCGTTTTTTAAATTGGAAAGTCGTCAATTAAGATTGGAGTCGAGTACACCCTGCCTGCAGTGAGAATCGAACCCGCAATCTCAGTGTTGACAGACCACGTGATCAATAGTAGACGAACTACCTTGACCACTCGGCCACCGAGGCCCCATTAACTGGATGAAAATGTTTTATTAAATCTGACACGATGAAATGTGCCGACCCAGACCGGTGTCGCAAAATACTCTGTTTTGTTAATGGAGAGCTCTCTCGTCTCTGACTCTGACGTCCCACGCAAAAAAGAAAAAGTTGGACGGCAGAGGATTCTCGGACTAACTTCCTCATATGCTACGAAATTATCATATTACACTGTCCTATATGGTATGAAATGGCTATGGAACGAAATGGTTATGGTAAGAAATGGTTTTAATAATGGTACGATTTGGTTATGGTACGAAATGACTGGTTACCGATTTTACACTTATTATAGGACTTTTTCAAAAAGTTTTTGTGAAATCGAGTGCGGGCGAATATGGGCCTATTGCTGTGCACGACTATCGTACCTTTGCAGGAGTGCATTTACATGATTCGTCGAAGGGCCAGTTTTCAAAAGATTTCAATCGTTCAGATTCAAGATGCATTAACAAATCTTTTTTTGTTACGTTGTATTGAACCGTTTCCATTTTGCCTTTTAAAAATTCCGCGAAATACCCACAATGCTAGTAATATCCGGTTTTCATAACGTTAAATTAAGTATTACATTTCCGACCAAGTTATATCATTCTTCGGGCTACATATATTCCGAACCAAATCATATATTGTAAGTACAATGATAACTGTAGTTCCTCAGGCCACATTATACAGCGAATACATTATAATGTGTTGAGCAGTTTGGGAGAAATATAAGAAATGTTCTACTTTCCAGAATTTCGATCAAGAGTTATTTTTGTCAGATTTAAAATATTTAAAAACTAGATGTTAATTGGGATAAATGACAATCGATGACCAACTCTGAGTGATAAATTCAAATTTTTTACTGTCAGAGGTTGTAAACAAACACGCATTGTACAAAGAATGAAAAATACTACCAAAACAAATACCATACATAAACTAAAACCTGAAAACTGAATGCCTAAAAAAGTTTTTTTCATGATTTAAAAAAAATTAAATTGTAATTTAATAATAGTGCTTAATCATGGAAGCATACAGGAATCGGAGGACTTGTATACAAAATTAAAAAATAATCTATTAACAGCTATTTTATTGAACGACTTAGTGGTCCTAAAGCTAAGGACTTCTGGCCAATAGTCTAACCATTTCTGACAAAAAGGAATGTGCTAATGAAAAGAATACCATCTTACTAGAAAATAATAAAATAATAACAAACCAAGATGACATAGCAGAAACATTGAAGTAAATAACAAACACCCTAGTATAAAAGTAATTAGCGAACAATGTAACTTTTATATGTCTGGTCAATTGGTGCCACATGCAAATTGGTCCCAGCCAATTTGCCCCAAATCTTTGCCAATTGGTCCCACTTTTGGACAATTGGTCCCAACACTTTTTTATGCTAAATCACTTGTGACAAAACCTATCACTGTACTTGTAAATCTGCCTTTGTCAAGTGCTACTTTGCTAAATTGCCGAAGTGGCACCAATTTACAAAAATGAACAACATCTTAGATAAAGGTAAATACAGGCCTGTTAGTCACTTCCACCAGCTATATGAAAAATATTTGAAACAGCTACAGAAAAGTAACTTTCGAGACACCTTGGAAACTTTTTCAACCCTTTTTTACTGCTTTTTACTGCTTTTCGATCAGGCTATGGCTGCCAATCAACTTTTACATGAAGACCGAAAACGGGCACAATATAACGACAGATACTGTAATGATCTGTAATGTAGCAGCATACTTATGGATCTGGACAAAGCCTTTGATTGCTCACTCTCACTGCTTCGTGTTAAAATAAAAAAAAAATATTGACTAACTGACTTTGCTGTAAATCTTCTGGACAGTTATCTCTCGAACAGAAAACAATATTAAAATTTGTCACAGTCTCAGTAAAATGCTTGATTACGAATATAAAGGTTTACTATAGAATTTAAACTGCATGGACTTCAACACTCACATATAAATATATGTGTTAAAAATATCTAGACAATTGAATGTCTTAAAGCAAATTGTCGTCCACACACTTAAATAAAGTTTCAAAACTCACAATATACCACTCATTCATTATGTGTACAACACATGCACCACTTTACCTGAAAAAACTCAATTACCATCACTTAAAAGTACGCAGAATGAAAACCATGGCATTAGAAACCTTTAAAATTTTATATGACTGCGGTCAGAAATTTCTGCATTATCTGTTGACTTTTAAAACAGTTCCTTTAATTTAAGGTACAAAGCAATAGCAGACCTTCCACTCCCAATACCTACTAAGTACGGTTTGAGAAGTTTTGGCCACAAGTCAACAAGAATTTGGAATTTGGACTATATATCAACGTTTGTACTTTTAAAAATGTTATTTCATCATGGTGTTTGTTCTGAAAACTAAATGCAGGTCCTGACGATAATCGCATGTACTGGTTGCCCCTTGACCCATGTCTCAAGACTGTGTCTATGTGTTGTTTTTCGTCTGTTTTTATAGCTTTAATCTATTTTCTTTCTGGTGCTGAGTTTATGTGATGTTTGTCCTTTTATTTTTGTACTGCTTATCATAACTTTATTATCATGTGTTTTTATGCCTTATATACCTTTAAGGTCTTTTTATGATTGTATATGCTTTTATGCTTGTATGTTTTTTATATCTCTTTATGTTTGTATGCTTTTATATATCTTTATGTTTGTATGCTTTTATATCTCTTTATGTTTGTATGCTTTTATATCTCTTTATGTTTGTATGCTTTTATATCTCTTTATGTTTGTATGCTTTTTATGTTTCTATTTATGTATGTGTTTGCTTATGCTTATTTTTGATTTAAAATATCTAGTTGTTTAAAGAGCCTTACAGATCTCATGTGAATTTGTTATTTTGTATATCTTAAGACGACTCTAAATAAAGATTACTTAACTACGTAAGTTCGTGTATAACGCCGTGTAAAACAATATGTTTATTTTGGAAACGTTAAAAAAATAACTTAAGTTGTTATTTATCACTATTCTGTAATGTTGAAATGGCGAAATAGAGCTAAATATCAATATCATTGGCAATTCGTCATTGATGTGTTAATAAAATTTAGGTAAAAATTAAGTCACGCGTAATTTTAATCATTGTCAGGTCCTCGTTATTTCTACAAATTTTTAATAGGATAGTAAAGCGTTAACTTTCAGAAATTACGCACCATCATACTTAAACCTAAATCACGGGGGGGGGGGGGGGGGTAACTTCCTATATAAAGGTATATGTATATGTGCCAAAAATATGGGTAGGCTTTTCTTGAAAATTTATATAAAAATGTGTATAGTTTTTACAACAGTCTTATATAAAAATGGGTATGCTTTTTAATCTTAATTGAAAAAAAATCTGGTCTCATATAAATATGGGTCATGTTTATAATATAATAAAGTGAAATTTTAATAATGACATTGTGTTTCCTTCTTCACTGTTATCATTTTGTGTATATAAATATGACCTTCTTTTAAGTTTACTGAATATAAATATGGGTTATGAAAAATGTTCATTTTATATAAATATGAGTCATGAAAATTGAAATTTTATATAAATATGGGTCATGAAAATTGGAAATTTTATATAAATATGGGTCATGAAAATTGGAAATTTTATATAAATATGGGTCATGAAAATTGGAAATTTTATATAAATATGGGTATTGAAAATTGGAAATTTTATATAAATATGGGTATTGAATTCAAATCAAATATGGCACATCCCCACCCTAAAAACTACCAAGTTACCCCCGTGACCTAAATAATGTAATATAATATAATATAACCACGAAAAGGGGGGGGGGGGGGGTTAACTAAGGATACTTTTAGGAACAAGTCTGCAGACGACGATTTGAAAACACATCCTATTCATATATTTACGGACGTTATGACATGGGGCCTAATCATATATTGAGTTATTAAATCAGACATGGATACATTTAGATAATTTACAACTACCCAATGATATATTTTTCTTATATTTTGGAGAGCTAAAAAGGTGCCCCTTTCGGGCCGCACATCCGTAGTACCCTATATATAACAAGTTATCCCCCTCCCCGTGAATATAATTTATTAATTTAAGCACAGTTCAGGGGTTAAAGGCATACATAAGCACAAAAATAAACAAAACATATTGTGTAATTATTTCCTCATCATCGCTAGTCAAGGGTTACGATCCGATACTCTTATCTCCAATAAGAATATGGGATCTTAACTCTTGGCTAGCGAAGATGTTATTCCCAGCTTATATGTAATTTCAACCTCTATATTTGATTGATGCCTATATCAAACCTAATAATGGTATTACACTTTATATTATAACCACCAAATCAGGTCTCAACACATTTCACATAGTAATTGGTAATGCTCCACATTTTGGAAATTAGTTCTTTTTCAGAATATTTTGCTTTAGACGTATCTATTTTTTTAAGCAACTCCTCTTACATTCAACCCCGTTTCCTAAACCTTCATAGAGTGCAGTGGCGGATCCAGAGGGGCGGAGGAGATTTCCCCCCTAAAAAGGGGAAAAGAAAGAGAAAGTTAGCGAAAAAAGGCGGAAAGACAGAAAGAGAAAAGAAAGAGCCAGCGAGAGTTTGTAAAAAATGTTAAAATTTGTAGTCCTCAACACCGTCTCAATTGCTAAAATCTCACCAGCTTCTGGGGGCTTCGCCTCCCCTAATCTCCAACCAGAGCGATGCGGTACCCAGACCCCTTGCCCGAATTTCTCCCCCCCCCCGACCCGATTTTTTAAAATCCGCCCTTGGAGAGATTGCAGACATATTGAAGTTCTGCATCTACTTTTATGTTATTGTTCAAATAATTTGTGTTTAATCATTTTTGTAGAATTGCTTGTCAATTATCAGCAAAATTAACAAGAGACGGTAATTTGTTTGTATATTAAACACCTCCTACATCATATTGACCAATGTATTTGTTTATTTTCATCTCCATGCGACACTTCTTTACGGATCGCTGACTCGTATTTGATTTCTTAATAGAAAAAAATAATGAAAGTCTAAAAGCCTAACCAGGAACCTATAAATCAAGTTAGTTCTACTAACCAGACCCTAAGTGATTTATACTTAATAGTTGGAATTTTGCTTTTAACAAGAAAATATCAGTAAGTATACTTATGTGTTATCATAATTGTTTGCTTAGATGTCGTTAACCTTAAAGCTATTCGATAAATAAACACATAAAAACGTATTTTCAATCGATTTTATATGAAATTATTAAGCCGTATAACAGTATAAAATAGATAAGTTTCATCAACCTGCGATATATTGTAGAGATTCCGTATTGCTTGTATCAATATAATAAGTGTTTCATATAGAACAATTACACTGCTCATGATAAATTAGACAAGTCTACATCCGTAAATGAAACTATCTGCAATGGTTAGATATATTACAATATACAGAAAATATATTTTGGTATGGCAATTCCACATGGTTGTCGTTTTAAATTTTCTTGTGTAATTTTGTGTTTTGAATCATACAGTTCTACATTCTAAATAGTGCTTAAAGTCTTGCACTGGCTGTATAGCGCATTTGTATCGTTGCATACTCTTATAGACTTGTATTTTATTTTTTGTTTATGTTGTATCGTCATGTTTGTCGATCCGATACTTAATAAGTTTACTGGTTGGTACTTTTTTTAGACTCTATATAATATATTGAACTACCTGTATAGTGTATTTACACGATCCCAGTGGACTTATATTATTCCATCTCCAAATGAAAAAAAAATACTTTAAGCATTTAGAGTTAAACGCCATATATAAGTCTTGAGTAGACGAAACGCGCGTCTGGTGTAATGAATTTGTCACCTTGGTAATTTTGATTACATCTTGTTGGAATATTTGAGCAAAGCCAAGTAACAGCGCGTCCGCGGGTGGCGGACGGGGAAGCAATATAAAAGATTTGGGTTCAGTTGAAGTGAGAAAGTTTAAGATCAATATGTAATGACTTGTTTACGTTATTTATTTATATTGACACTCAGTGTCTTAGGCCATTCGTTGGTCAGTCTGTGTCTAGGATTCTCATTTCTTGCTGTTTCCTTTTGTAGACATTTTGTGTTCTATCCGACCGCTTTCATCTCTCTGAGATATTCATGGCTGTAGTGATACAAAAGTTACAAGATCTTGTAAGAAAATTAATACGAGGATTAATTAAATTAATTAAAATTTCTGATGATACCAGGTGAAAGGTGGTTTTATTTGTGATTTTACTTTCTTTTCAGCTAGACAGATCAGACATCCCGCAAAAATGTCACAAAAACCTCACTCGTACGACAAAGGTAACGTATAACACGTGGATTGAATTTTTATTTTTCTTGCGACACGCATAAAAATTGGCTAGAAATGTTTTTTTTATGCTTTTCTACTAGTATATAAAATGCATTTTATTTTTACTGGACAACCTCATATTTCTATCTGTTTCTAAGGCTTGTACAAATAAATTCATATTTGCTGACAATGTACAAATATTGTATATTTATTTTTCGTGCCTCTTGTTTTGTTTTAATAACAATGATTCGTCATAACATGCCATTGTGCGTGTTCTTTGATTTAGTAATATAAATTGCTCCTGAGACGTGATTAATAGATCTCTCCTTTGTAGCTGCCATTTTTAAAATAAATTACAGTGGTAGATGTGTTTTCAGACACAAAAATTGCTATAATTAATAGAACACAAACACGTTTTTATGTTTTACACCTTATGCTCTATTATTATACTTTCTGTAAGAATGTCCTTTAATAGAAATATTTTACTATTTTGACATATATTTCTAAACGAATTGTGCTCCGTGCACTATGCCCTCATAGTTTCTTCACCTGCCTAAGAAAACTATTGATTTGGACGTCAATCAATTGTAATTCACGCGAATGGGCGGGGTTAACTTGTAATCAATGATTGATCACTGCTGCGCTTTAAATAAGGTATTTTTATCTTAGTCAACGTAAGAAGCCGATCAACGTATAACGTCTGCAAAAAAAAAAAAAAAAAAAAATCAAAGCGACTTTGAAAGCCTGAAATGTCCATGTTTGGGAAGGAATATTTACATCACAAAGTGGCGGGGTATCATTTAATGTTCCATTAATGCCCTATTTTTCTTCTTGTTATTATTTTCCAAGTCAAGACAGTCAGTATAATAATTATAATAATGTTGAGTGTAGCATTCACTATGCCAAAATAGCCCTTCGGGTCGTGCACTATGTCTTCAACCCTGGCCACTATTTTGGCATAGTGAATGCTACACACAACATTATTATATAACTAAAACGTAGCTTGAATATGTTTTGATACACGTTTTTACGTGGTAAAGTTAAAAATTTTTAGTACACGTGGTAAAGTTGAAAATAATCTGATTAAAATTAAATCTTTAAAATGCCCCTCTTTTTTCAATGTCGCTGCGTTAAAAAGGTCCAACAAAATTAGAATAAATATATTTTTCCCGGCGACTTGTTTTGTGCACGAGTTAAGATCAAATTATTTATTTATCGGTACATTCATCTTCATTGATAACTATAAACATAGAATATTTCCACATTATGCATGTTATTAAATATTTACTAAACCATGCAATGATAACTAGATGTTTTTTTACAAGTGTACAAGCACCGAGAAAAACTTGAGGTTAAACTACTTGTGAAGTGATGTGTAAATATCATTCAGGATGTTTTTTATATTCAAGACTACTTGTTGATGATATGTATCCATAGTGATATGTAAATATCATCATATGTATTTAACCAGTCGTATATCATATATTAGTAAATCTTTAAAGAATGAATGTAATAATAAATTATAAAAGTTAAGCAGGTATGAGCAATAAAGATAAAAAGCAATATTTCAAGATTGTTAAGAGATTCGTTTTGCATTTTATAGTGCAATCGTTTTGCATTTTATAGTGCAATATTTTAAAAAATAATTTTGTTTCCTTTTCATTTCTTAGTTGTATCAAAGCAATTTTCTACAATCTACTTCAATTTACTTAAGCACTATTAAAGCACTACGTTATCCAAACAATCCTACTATTTAATTTGTGCGTAATACACTTTTACAATGTATTTTTTCAATCAATAAATCAATCAATCAATCAATACGTAAAAATTCTGTTTACAAATATCTCCGGAATCAATCTAATGTTGCAAGAAGATGTAGATAAACGTGAAAATATATAAGTTCCAAAATCTCTAAGTTAATAACTGCGTCAGTGTCACAACTGTTGATATACGAAATATTTATTGTGTTCATAAATGTTTGGTTTTTATAAACAGTATACTGGTATATATAACGACTAACATATTTGATGGAACGTGATTTCCCTTGATTTTCCCACAGTTTGAAAGCAATTTCTCGGTGCTTAAGAAAAAGGTTACACTTTGGACTATTTTCTTTCAAAAAATGCCTTTTGTTCTGGGTTCCTTTATTCGTCGCATTTTGAGGACCGTTACTGAAAATAAAAGATAGATGCTATTTCATAGTACAGTTTTAAATTAAACTATCAATTTTTACTCTGTCGATCATCATTTCATACGATATTTCAAAATCTAACATTGTAAGATTGTTGTTTATTTTTTAATCTATTGTCATAAATACACAAAGCATTCTTGTTGGACATAGTGACGTCATCATTCATAACATACGGGAGCTGATTGCTTATGCTCTGTTCCACTGTCAGGAATAAATTACGAACAACGTAGCTATCACTACATTGCTATATATATTTAAATGCATAGTCAAATTCATAACTCGAGATCATCCTAATGATCAGATCAGCAAATGTTTTGCAGAAATTGTCTTACGAATGCAGTATATCAAACCTCTATTCCTATCTTAACAGGCCAATTTTTTTTCCTAAAGAAGAATGTGTGATTTATAGATTATTTACGTTTTTTGAAACGAGATGCGTTTTCGCGTCCATATCTCATCGAAGGGCGACAGCCCTGAGATGAGATGACGAGAAAATGCATCGAATTTCATAAAACGTAAATAATCTGTTTATCGCTGTTTTGTAACATTGTGACGTCACATTGTTTACTTAACGACGTCTTGACAGCGAGCTGAGATGGACCTATCTCAGGCTAGTAGAGTGAGATGGAATAATATCGCAGACAAAGATCAAAGGAAAATACCGCAAAATAGCGATAAGAATATATATAGTTACACTGAAAACCTTAATACGCTGTAATTTGATTGAGTTCCCTGAAAATGTACTACTTCTTGAAAAGAAAGTGACACGTTGGTTGGGCTGTTTCATATTATCATGTTTAGCGTTTGTAACTAGTTATACAGCATTGGCTTCTAATTATCAAAATTGACTATAAAATTTAAAAATATAAAACATATCATAAGATCATTTACATACCATGCAAAAATTCTAACGTTCGCTTTCATATGTAAAATATACAACTATATAGTATACACATCGTTTTGTTATTCAAATGTGACGATACAATGCCTTTGCAAGCGGCTGTTGCTAATTACATCGCTTTTACTGACATCAACTCTATTTCGTATGTTAGGTCAGCCACCACAGAATGCACAACCGGGGCCTTATTATGGACAGCAAGGTAAATATGCAGATAAAATTTTTTGAAAGTTCTGTTTTACGATTTCACAATATTTCACGGTTTATACTAATACGTGTCCGAAGATTAAAATGCCCCTTAAAATTCAATAAGTTACATTATAAAAAGTTTATGGTATCAAAACCCACAGAAGGGATTTTTAAAGGTACTACAGTTTTTGTTTCTTCTTTACTTGTTTTCTTTAATGCATTAATATTGTTAGTGTACATTCATATATTGCCTTATACAAACTTACAAGACCGTTTAATCTCCCCTTAAGTTATTTCATTGAGGTTATAATAATTATCACAATATTATTGATTTCCCATTGCTATAGAAATATTCAATAAAATCAATATGGATGGCCCCATTATTTTTCATGCATTATTGAATATTGTTGCGTACTTTTTCCAATGTTAGCAGAACCTATCTAGATCGTTGAAAAAAATAGATCGATAAGCCTCGACATACGAAATGACTGTGATCTGATGTCATTATACATTTCTCTTTGAGTAATCAGCATCGGGTGACCAACCATCATTCTAGAAGTTTATACTCGTATTTATGTCATGAAAGTTACAATAAAAAAGAATGATTATGTAGCTTATTTGATATTTTTTCTTGGCGACTTAAACGTGTCACAGAAGCGACATTATGGTAGCTAGCAGTATTTTACTATAAAATGTTGTTCATGTCTTCAAAAATACTAAAGAAGGTGCAGTGAATGCATTTCTTGGAGTAATGACAAGATTATATGTATGGTTTGCAACATTATAGTAACCACCTAAAGTAAATGGTGGTTCGATTATACCTATGTTATACGCGGTAATAATGATTAATATTTTAAATGTATATTTTTTTACAATCTAAACTGAATATCGATTACAGTGGCTACAATTAAATGTTGCTGAAGTCGATGTAAGCAATGAGAATACAAATAAGTTACATTTAATTGTGGTGTTATATAATATTACTGGTCCGTCCTCTCAATCGTGACATCACACCGATTTCGACCAAATACCGGTATCACGAAGCGTGTGACCGCCAGCGTCACTAGTAGAGCAGGATATGCCCACTTTGATTGCACTCCTTTATTGCTTATTGTTGTATGTTTAGCATTCATCACTATCATCGATACTGATGAATTGTTTTAGTAATTCGTTGATTTTCACTATTAAGGCTACATTTTTCTTCATATTTATTATACCCTTTATTTTCTGTGTCAATAAACATTTTTTTGTCGTTTAATACCTAAACAACGATTTATTGCTCTCTGTATGATAAACTTTGCTCGGTCAGTCAACCAAATTAATGTACTAATTGTATTAGTTTTATAGTAAATTATTACTCTAAGTTAAATGTATAAATGAGTGTATATGCATTTCAAATATCATTATCATAACAGGGCAAGTTCAGCCTCCACCCCCTGCGGCTTATGGGCAACCACATTATGGCCAACCAGGTAAATAATATTTCGTATTCAAAATACATAAAGACAAATATATCACTTTTAATAAAACAAGCAATATACACATATTAAAAATCGCATCTCAATACGAAAAGACAAACGCGTGACAAGAATACTAACAGACAAACAAAACACAATTATGGGAACAAACACTAAAACATAAGGACCAATAGCACCAACGTCGTTAAACGCGTAGCACGCTTCGAATTTGTCACGCAAGAGGAAGTCTTGAAAAAAGAGTCAAAATGTAAATAAAAGTGATACATGCAATTTAGGACAGTGCAACTAAATCCCGATTCATTTGAGAGACCGACACTCCGCGGGAATCATCAAATTTATAATAACGAACTCAGAACTTCCAAAATAAAGACTAAAATCTAACTGACATGATGTTGTGTTCAAGCAGTTTCATCGCCATCAACACTCTATGCAAAAGATCTAGATAGGATACTCAGGCATTGGAATACCGTTATCGTTACAACTTTGTTGTATTTTTGATTCCTAACATCCGTGATGGTAAGCGCTGCTGGTGGAGATTTTATTCCCCGAGTTTAGCACTCTCCGGCATCAACACTTTTGGGTTGAAGAACACATCAAAGCTATAAAATTGTCCGTGTAAATTTCAAAATTGTCAAAACCCTAAGGTTCTTCCTACCCCAGGTATAGGTTGATCTTAGTCATAATTTGGTTTTCAGTTTGGTATATTTTGGTTTTATTTTTATATGCTCTTCATACTCTTATAGTGTTTGTCATTTTCAATTTTTTGGGTAGAGCTCATCTGATGAATCTTGAATAGACGAAACGCGCGTCAGGCGTAGCAAAATTTATTGCTTGGAACTATGTTGTATTTTTGATTTCATACTGTACTAACTTTAATATCACGCTTATTAAGATGATTAGCATTCGGTAAATCAGCTAACCGTGATTTATTTGAAGATAACAAAAGACGTTCAACGATTACATACTATCCAAAGAGGCAACAAAATAACTAAATAGGGTCGTACATACATTATAAGTCATATATGCATTTTAACGCCCTAGTATATTAATCGAATAAGGACTTTTTACGAGGTCAATACGTAGTTATATGGACCGTGGAGGAAAATATTGACCGAGGACGAAGTCCGAGGTCAATATTTTTCTACAGGTCGATATAACTACGTATAGACAGAGTAAAAAGTCCTTAATTGTTATATTACATATGAATTTTTCTCTATTTATTTAAATTTAGAATAATAATCAAATCAAATCAATCTAACGGCACGAGCGGAGTCGGAAGAGTATATCCGGATCTATTTTTAGAAACAAGCCTTAAATATGCTTTATAAATAGTAACAAGCCTTAAATATGCTTTAGAAATAGAATATATACACAGAATATTTTGGGGGGACATTGTCTACACGAACCAATCAAAATTAGGACTTAACACACCATATGTAATATAAAATAGTATGTCATTAAAAAAACTAACGTAGATATGTCTATTGAAAACATAAGGTCGTTCAAGTATTTCTAATATTTTAGAACAAAAAAGCTTTGAACGTGGTAAGGTCAACATTTACCTATCTAACGGAGCACTTACAATCCGTATAAAATATACAAAGCAGCAAAAACGCAGAAAATGTCACACATAAAGTTTAGATGGAAATAAAGAAGTATAACTTATATGTATGGTATTTTGTTTGTGTATAAGGTAACAACACTAAGCGATGTATAAAATTATGTAATCGATCTTTTGACATTGTTATGCGTTTTGTTTGTATATATTTAGTACAAGCAGGCTATGGACAACAGGCCACTGTTGTTATTCAACAACCTGTAACGATTATGATGGGAGACGTCCCTGCCCACATGACTTGTCCAAACTGTCATAACCAAATAGTAACCAGTACAACACAAGAAACTGGTACAATGACGTGGGTTGCTTGCTTGGTACTTTGCTTTGTTGGGTAAGTTTTTCACCAGATACCTTCTCTATGGTACAATGACGTGGGTTGCTTGCTTGGTTCTTGGCTTTGTTGGGTAAGTTTTTCACCAGATACCTTCTCTATCTAGAGGAATATTCATTAAAGATTAAGTCAGAACAGACATACAAAACCATGGTTAAACAAAAGAGGACAACACAAAGCAAACAGACAAGCAAAACCCCATAAAACTGAGTGACAAGAAGCGCACACAAAAAAACGGAGCGAATCCGATAGCTCCGGAAAGGTAAGAAACTCCTGCTACATGCATGATATATACTCTATATTGATGTGCTACTGAAATATTGTCACGCAACTTGAGTCCTTAATTTCAAGTTCAATAAGGTATAAGCGACCAACAGAGAGTCACCGATTCTTTATTATTCAATAAAAGTTAGTCATCTCTGTATCGGAACGTGAAATTGAAGTAGGGGTTAATTTTTGTTTTATGAATACCCTGTATAGAATCAGCCTCAACTATTTTTTAAAGTGTTAACTATATGTTCTGTGAAAACGAATGCGTTTTGAAATTTTGGTGATAAAAGCTCTACAACATTTAATCATTTGGATTTAAAATATTGTTTGGGTTTGAGCGCCACTGATGAGTCTTGATTAGACTAAACACGCGTCTGGGGTAGTAAACTCTTTTAACCTTGGTATCTTTGATGACATATTTGTTAATTTAAATCGAAAAGGAGAATAAAATTTGTAATTCGTATTTAAAATAACGAAAAGGAGAATAAAATTTGTAATTCGTATTTAAAATAACGAAAAGGAGAATAAAATTTGTAATTCGTATTTAAATAACTGAATATGTAAATAGTTATGCAGTAAAAACCTAGTTCTTTTGGACTTCTCCTTTGCAAAAGTAACAAGTCCCTTAATTCAAGATCATCGACACAAATTAGCATTATATACCAAATATCTTCCAACGATTGTTTTTTTCTTGTATTCCAGTTGTGATTTGGGATGCTGCTTAATTCCGTTTTGTATAGATTCTTGTAAAGATACAGTACATCACTGTCCAAGCTGTAGAACTACATTAGGAAGGAAAAACAAAATGTAGGAAACAAACAGAATGTATGGCGGATAACCGTAAAATTCAAGAACTTTTATATCGAAAGACGTTTTTTATCATGTTTTTAAATTTTGCTAGTTTAAATAATGTCTCAATACTAACTGTAATACTGACTTTTAAGAAATCAGGGAATATTTTTTGTATTTTTTATATGTTGATTAGTTACAAATATCACGTGTTGTGTATATAACTATTCATCAAGGTTTCAAATATCATGTTCAATATGAATACGCCATCTAGATAACGTAAATAACTTATAAAATGTAAAGGACAAAAATGTAGCATACAATCAAATGGCTTGACTGTTTCAAAGCCGATGATATTTTATTTTGACGTGGGAGTGAGAATTATGATCCCTGAAATGTATTTTTAATATCTTAAGTAATTTAGTTGCTGGTCGTCGCGGCTGTAGTTATGAATTAACATTCTGTAGCAGGTATAGTTTCAATATGGCAGGTTGTTTCTGAGATGAAATGCTATGTAGTTTAATTTCTCAGTCTTATTTTGCATAATATCAATTTATATCTGAACACATTTATCTTTTAAAAGGCTAACCATATTGGATGGACAATTGTATCAACTTTTAAAATAACTGCTATCTTTATAAAAACGATCACTCGCTTAATGAAAATCGAACCTTTTGTTTCCATGCGACATTTAAACCCACTGTAATCCTTTATCCGAGGAGACATGTTTCCTAAAAGAAAAACAAACACAAAAACCAATTCTAACAATGTCTTCAAGATTAGAACAATATTTTAACGCTTCATAGCTAGAATACAGTAAGGTCTTTTCTGTGAAATTACTGTCGACAGTAAAGATTGTTCAAAAATGTTTGTGTAACACTGTGTTTGCATTTTTAGACATTTTAAATTGTCGTCAGATTTATTGATTCGGTGATCATTCTGTCATGTCGCTTGAAATTGTTTTTACAATTCCATTGAACGAATTTTCTGTTTTTACTTACATCTCAGAGTAATTGTTGTGATATTTTGTATTATTTTAGACTACCATTTATATAATTAAATATTGTCACAGCAATGTTTTTATTAAGGAAAACACCTGTCATCAGTACTAGTAATCTTCTAGTTTCATTTAATTCATCTTAGATTGCTTGAATTGATCGAGATGCTTAGTTTCGAAAGAACTGGAATCTGTGCTGGTGGGTGTTGTCCTAATAACTATGAAAAGAAACCGCATAACAAGCATTAAAGAATATTTTAGTTTGTGTTTTGTGAAAACAGCAAGGAAACCGACCGAACAACCAGAGCCAAAAGTCAAGGGACAGTTACAAATCCGATTATAGACAAAAGCAATTTTGCTATTTTAACAATTTCTATAAAGTTTCTTCGATAGATAGTTATAATTGGTTTAAAATGCGCATTTAACTTACTTCTGTGACTTTTTTGTTTTATCCATATAGGCTTTTATGCCTCTCAGCAGATTCGTTAAATTCTGAAAGATGTTCAACGTACCATTATTTTCCCCCTTTACATCTGACGAAGTTGTAGAGGGGAAAGGCTGTTAAAAGATTTTTGCTCATGTTGATAATTGTGATAATGTTGATTTGAAAAAGACATGGTCATCTAATAAAAACCACAATTGGGAAAATCTAAACCCAGTTATTCATTAGTTTTTTTAATAAAGGGCCATGCAGTTTCAGTTTGAAAGAATACAAAATACTTACTACAAATGTATGTACGATGACGAAAGAAATACGCACACTGATCGCAAATGTCACATAGGAATCCGAGATTTGTTTGTTAAAGTTATACTCATATTAGGGCAAATGTTATTCAATCCACATCAATAATTGCAGTTGTGCATTAATATTATCATTTGTGTAATATTACCTTACCAGTAATAAATAATAGTATGATTTTACTTAATATCAATTGAATAATTGCAATTATGTAGCAAAGGTGGCGATAAAACCTCGCAGCGTTATATAAAAATTATAATGAATATTTAGTTGAAAACATGCACCCTTGATTTGTTAAAAGAATGTAGGTTATCGTTTCACATAACGTATATTTATAAATATCATGAAACAGGACCACTGTAACGATGCTACTTGTATCTTGCCAAGATAAATAATTGTACCAAATTGAATATTATGTTTTTATCTCATGCCGTTTCTACTTCAAATTGTGATAGTACTAGTATATTTTTTCACATTTTTGTCATAAAGGTAGCAAGTCTTGTTATCTTTATTGTTCATTTTCGTTGCAATAACTGGGATGACTTTTAGTAACTTCAGATCTTCTTTTCTAAATAAGCCTTCTGTGTCATGAAGTTATGTTGACCGAGTTGAGGTCCTTTGTATTACTGTCACCTCGTCAATTCGTATTGGGTGTTGCAGCGGCTTTGACTGATACATAGACAAATTATTATTTTATCATTTTTCTCAATTAATCAAGTTTCGGTAATGTCTTTTAGTATTAATTATCAGAGATTTGTTAGAATTTAAATCCTTTAGGGGCAGCCGCCAAATTTATTTTTCTCGGACGCATAGTCTTCTATAAATATGACTCTGTCATAACTGTTTTCATTTGGATATTTTAAAAAAACGCTACTAAATAGCTCGTGAGAATTCTGACGTCTCTTCTATAAGCCGTTTAATGTTTCTATGTAGCTATTTCCCTTTTAACTTTTTGCTCCGAGATCCCCAATCTGGTTTCCTTATTTCAGGAATATTAATTTCCGTTTCCTATAAAAATTTCCATACTGATTACAGCCTTTTCTCGCCTCATTCACGTTGGTCTTTACTTTGATGTGTAAGTAAAATAAAATCTCACCAAAGATACCAAGTTAACTTAATAAAATTTACTACGCAAGAAGCGCGTTTCGTCTTATCAACCCTCATCAGCGGAACTCAAACCCAAACAATATTAAAAATCTAAATGAAGATGCTGTACGTAGAGCTTTTATCACCAAAATTTCCAAATAGATATACCAAATCCGTCTAAGGCTTTCCACACCTTGAAAATAGAAAAACCCTAGAATCAAAATAATTTTCGAAAATTTATGGCAGTTAATTTAGACAATGACTCTATCACTGAAAGAATCAATGATATTCTAGTAAGCACCGAAGCGTAACTACTGGGACGGTGATAACTTGGGGACTAACAGTCAACCAGCAAAGACATCGACCCAGTGGTTGCAAATAAAATGTCATCAAAGATACCAAGATTAAAAGAAATAACTACGCCAGACCCGCGTTCCGTTATAACTGACATCTTGTTTTACCTTGGTCTCCATGTATTTCTGTTGATTTTAGTTTTTTGCAAATATATTATAATTATAGTATTTTTTTAAAATTTGCATTAAGGCTAAAATGTTGTATTTCTCTACTTTGTTTCACGTCTTAAAAAATACCGTCAACTTAGACTTCTAGTTCTTTATAATTACTTTCTTTATACGGGAATATCATTGTGAAATTTTCTATGCAATAATTCTATCCGTTGCTTTTTAAATAAGAATACGTTTTTGTTGATCATTTAATTTGTTGAACTGTTTATATTGTTTTAAAAGTTCTGAAACATATTTTTGGACTATGATGCTGATATTTGTGACGGTAAAGAAAGATGTGGGTTTTAAGTCAGTGGCCGATCCAGTGGAGGGCGTAAGGGGCTTTAAAAAAAGGAAAGGAAAAAAAGAGAACATGGAGGGTAACAACCAGCGCAAAAGGAAAAAATGTAATCCCCGCTCGTCCTCGCCATAATAATGCATTAGCTGTACTAATTCGTTCATTCTCATGATATCTCCAATTTGGTACAAAGCATTAACAAAATATTCATACATCAGGTCAATCTAGCTACCAAAATACATAAGAAACAAGGAATTGAGATGACTTTAGGCTATTTTATTTCTTAATTCAATTTGGAAGAATTATAAGGATTTAATACAGTTTTCAATAAATTTATCAGTATATCACCAAAACCAACTCGCTGTTAAAAATACCATAATAGTCCTTCGGACTTTGATTTGTTTGTGAGTCAGTTGGTCTTGTTGACATACTGATAAATCCATGAGGGTCGGGAGGACATTTTTCGGGACGCCGGGATTGGGCATTTTTTAACGGGAATTCGTAATTTGATTAAAATTTGACACGGAACTCGGGATTAAAACGGAAGCGAGATCCGGGAAATAACAATTTTTGGGGCAGAAATTCGGGGTATAATGTTACCGGGATTAATTTTTATTGTTTAATAAATGTAACCCATGTTCCCAGCTCAATAGTAAGGGGACAGCCATATTTATTAGTATGGCCTACGTGTCATTTTAGCTTATCCCATTATAATGCTGAACTTCTTGTTCGTTGCGAATAGTAAAATAGTATGACAATTATATCAAATTAGTATATAGCAACTTAATTCAGGTGGAGATACTTCTCAATATTGGAAATATTGACAACATATGGAGACCTCTATGGACAATGATTATTGATTCACATATTGATTACTCTGGAATTCGGGAAAATGTCTTTTTTTATGACCGGGCATTCGTGATCATTTTCTCATATTTTTTTATCGGGAATTCGGGATGATGACCCCTCCTCCCCTCCTTCATCCGTTGAAAACGGCGTTCAATCCTATCGGAATGCAACTGCTGTTATGAATAAAAAGGTACGCGTACATTTATTTCATTTTCAATTTTAATATGACATCTTGCTTTCGCGGTATAAACAAAACAGTTCTTAAAATTTCCAATAAATTTAATTCGCACATGCGTAAGTTAATTGTGGTTGCAATCGGTTGGATTGTATTAAAAACTCAAATTTTTAAACCATAATTATCGTTACTGTTAATAAAGTTTTTATTATAAGTGGGCATTCTGAGATTGCATAAACATACTGCCATTTAATAATGTTTCTCACCACTCTGATCCACTCTACTGACACGCGGGAGGTACGTGGAAAAACCATACACTAAGCTTCACTGTACATATTCCCGTTTTTATCTCATCTATTATTATATTCTGAATCAAATAATTTATTGTGAAATATTATTAATTGATAATTTTGCTGTATTTTAATTTGTCCAAAGTCTACCACGTGATATTTTGTATTTTGGCGGATTGACTGCTTTATTGTCGACTGCACGGTTACTAAAAATAGAACAAAAAATTCCTAAAAAATGGTGTGACGTTTCCCAATCAGTCAATCATATTTTACATCTGGTTATCATAAATATATAACTTTATTGCATAATAAACCCAAGAGGTTAAGCATACATAAACATACAAAAACAATGAACATGTTACTGTATTATACAACCTAAGATAATATAGTATTTACAAATATGTATGAATTTGACCAATGTGGATCTCAATGTCGCAACTCAAATGATTGCTTTACAAAATCAACAACCATGGGCAAAACATCCATATTTTGGTAAAGAACAAAAATTAATTTATCAATGGCATCAAGCTGGTTAAAATTAAAATATTTTGTTTGTATAAAATCAATAAATGTTCTTTTTATATTATTATTAATTTGACAATGAAAAAAGAAATGAGCTTCATCATCAATTATATTTTGCATGATTTACAGAGTTTTTGTTCTCTTGGTATATTCTTGTATCTACCAAGTTCAATCTCTAAGTTATGGTCACTAATACGTAGTTTGGTAAGTATTCTTCTACTGTTAAAGTTTTGAAGATTTAAATAGTCCGAAACATTAACATCAGACTTTAGCTTGCTGTAATGGTATAATTTCGAAGAAGCGTCAAAGCTAGATATTTTATTTATTACAAGTTCATCATATTTCTCTTTAATTGTCTTTTTGATTTCTCTTTTTATGTGTAACTTAATTTCCTTTAAACTTATTATCATTTTCAAAATTTTCATAATCTATTTCAAATCCGTCATTACAGATCTAGCAAAGTTATACCAAATATACACACCATCTGTGTGGAGATTTTTATTTAAATAGAATGCTTCTTTTATGAGAGGGTTTATATCTATACAGTTTAGTCTAGAAAAATAGCAAATAACTTGTGTTTAATAAAAGAATCTAGTGGTAATCTACCAAGTTAAGATTTGCAGCAATATTACATGATGTTTTTCTTACACCCAAAACACTTTTTCAAAATTTATTGTGTACTTTTTCAAAAGCAGGTTTATCAGAAAATGATAGAATATCAACATTTTTTCCACTTACATTAGATCTTTGAAGTGCTTATACATTGACAAATAATCATCCTTATACCAGATCTCACCGTTATATAAAATTATAGGTCTGATTAAATTGTCAAAGAATTTACATGATAGTTCTACTGGTATATGTTTAAAGTTAAACATATACTTTTAAATAGAAAACAGTGCTTTTAATCCCTTTTTGGAAAGTTCCTGAGATGACATAAATTTTCATGTATGACAAATAATGGTGCCTAAGAAGTTAAATTCCTTCACTTCATTTAATATATTATTTTTATAACAGAAATTATTAGAAATTTGACTTGCCTTGGCGTTCTTTTGGAAAACAATAATTTTGGTTTTACTTGTATTGACTGTTAATTGCCATTTATGACAATACAGTTCCAACTTATTAAGTGCTTGCTGTAGTCCTGAGGCTGTTTCTTATAAAATTACCAGATCATCAGCAAAGCTTAATGTACTAAGATATGTCTTATCTAAACATACAGGATCACAATGGTTATCAAATTCTGAATGCAAGTCATTAATGAAACAATTATACAATGTGGGACTCAAGCTATCACCTTGCTTTACACCTCTTTTGATTTGAAAATAGTCTGAAAAAGTGTTTTCAATTTTAATCGAAGACTCACTCGATTTATACATATCTTTAAAAAAAAGTTTAATGCCAACATTGTTTTCCCTCAGTTTATACAGGAGCCCATCATGCCACACTGTATCAAAGGCACGTCTTAAATAAAAAAAAACAAGAAAATATTTTGGTTTTCTTTTTAGTTAAATACTTAGTTATTACAGATTTTAATATAAATATACTATCCGTTGTCCTGTGGTTGACTCTAAAACCAAATTGTTGGTTTGCAAATTTATCTTTCATAAAAATCAACTAGTCTAGCATTAATTACTGCACTAAACAGTTTTGCCATGCAGTTTTGTAGGGAAATACCCCTGTAATTATTAATATTTTTTTATCCCCTCCTCTTTGTAGCCCACCCTAAATTTTCTATTGAAAAACGCGTATTTTCAGAAATAGACTATATTTTTTTAACACGTCGTTTAAAATGAACAATCTATACATATAATTTGTCATTCTGTGACGACAACACGTGTGAAAATTAACAATGGATTAATGAATCAAGTATAATGAAAAAAATCCAGTCTCCCTATAGGTTACAATAAACCAAATATTAAACATTGCGTCTCCCATATGGGGTTCTTGCAATTAAGATTTTATGTGTGAAAATCCTCTCAAATTAAACCCCCGAAAGCAGTTGCTTGTGGAAGTTGAAATGTTAGACTACATTATTAACAAATAAAAAATCAGCACTGAATGAAACTAACAAACTGTCTAACCTCCCCCGTTTTTTTTAAAGAGCTCTATTTTCCCGTCTCTTATTAAATTTCCCCCAAATGTAGAAGATTTTCAATCAATTTTGTTTCTATTTTTAAATTTTGCTATTTTCAGAACCCCAACATCCAATCAGATGCATCCGTGTATTTTCTTCTCATTACTATCTTTCCCGGTGTAATGTAAACAAATATTTGGTTTATTGTAACCTATAGAAAGCACTAAAAGAGTCTGAATCAGTCCGAAACCTTGAGGTATCATCCTGACACAATATCCACGTGTTTACCAAAATAAAATAGAGTTATCTTCAAGGGTTGTTAGTTTATTTGAATTTTCAGCAGGTCACCCTTTCTCAAACTTGCACGCTTTTTTCAAGGTGTTTTTCTGCAATAATGTGTTGCTGTTTAGTAATATGCGAGTTATCGTTCGTGTTTTCAGTTGTTATTTGTCTATTTGATACACGGATCACGCCTGGGATAGTATTCTTTTTTAACATCTTTCCGCGGAAAAAATATTTAGAGGCCGAAAACGAAAATTCGTGGAATTTGTGAAAAACTACATTTTTGAAACAGACTATAACAAACTGTGTTACTATTTGATCGGTGTAATTATATGTTTGTTTGTCATGAGTAGTCCTGCTGAAGATAACTACATTACAATTTTAGAAAGTTGATGTCAATTGTAAACACAGCATACAACAATGTTTGAAACCTAGAAAATTACATTCGGCCGAAAATTGGTTAAGGCCCAAAAGCTGGCTTGCAAACTTAATCATAGCGTAAAATAATCCCCTTTGGTGTCAAACGCTGCATTTAAATGTGTAGTACAACTTTCTTGCTAAAAAGCAGTAGCAATCGTTACTTAACAGGCCTTACATAAATAAAATAAATAAATGGCCTATCTGTAACCTCATTAAACAAAGGATATCTGTTTGACTCGGATTCAACTTTTTCTTTAAACTTCTCATCAAACTCAAGGGTATCCCCTTGTGTTTTAAAATGGTTTATTAAATCATCAAAACCAGCTATTGTTTTATTAGAATCTTCATATTTAAGAGACTTTAAAAGTTTCCAGTATTGCTTGTGATCAGTGTCTCTTAATGTGATAAGTTTATCCTTTATCAGTTACAAAGAAAAATATCTTTAGCTAATCCAAAAAAAATTTTATCAAGTTTAAGCCACAGCCTATTGAGTGATGTACTCAAGTCTTTTAACTCTCTTATCCCTTTCTGTAAATGCGATTTATAAATTTAAATATGACTATACCTCCACTATACCGTTTTGATCTACTGGTCTTGTTTCGGCATTTTTGAATAATTTTGAAATTAGGAATATTAACATCTGAATCAGTGCTTTCCACGTTTCTAATAAAATATTGATATCATTTTTAATATTACTTAAGAAAAAATCATCTTTGCATTTGCCTCCCAAACCATTTATATTCCAAGAAATTATTGTCAATGAATTCAACATATTCATAAAGTGTTAATTATAATACAGAAAAAATATATGCAATTATACAGGTCAAATTGATGAATTAGTCAGATTTAAAAGTGTACGTTATCAATCATCGGGTGGAACACAACAAACAATTGACAGTGTTGAGCCACAGGGGCTTGTAAAAAAAAATTTACTTGCGCTTTCGAATGATACTGGGTCGATTGTGTTATCTTGTAAAAATATATTTACTTGCGCTTTCGAATGATACTGGGTCGATTGTGTTATCTTGTAAAAATAGATTTACTTGCGCTGTCGAATGATACTGGGTCGATTGTGTTATCGACTCAGTATCATTCGAAAGCGCAAGTAAATCTATTTTTACAAGCCCCTGTGGTTGAGCACAAAAGGTTTGCATCCTAAAATAAGGATAAGATTGTGTTATCGACCCAGTATCACTCGAAAGCGCAAGTAAATCTATTTTTACAAGCCCCTGTGGTTGAGCACAAAAGGTTTGCATCCTAAAACAAGGATAAGATAGACATTTTATATTTATATTTATATTTTTATGTGACAAATTAAATACAGCAAATTTATCAATTAATAATATAAAAAATTGAAGAATGTGTCCATGGGACACGGATGCCCCCGCTAAAGGAAGTCCCAAACAGGAAGTAGTTGTCCAACAGGTCTGAAAGTCGCTTAGGACGTACAACTTGTGATACTTAACCATCCTGCCAAATTTCAAATTGTTCTAATGTACGGTTTCTGAGTAAAGCTCGACGGAAATTTTCATACTCGTGTTGATACATTTTCAAATCGGCCCAGTCGAAAACAGGAAGTAGTTGTCCGACAGGTCTGAAAGTCGCTTAGGACGTACAACTTGTGATACTGAACTACCCTGCCAAATTTCAAATTGTTCTTGTGTACGGTTTCTGAGAAAAGCTTGACGGAAATTTTCATACTCATGTTAACACATTTTCATATCGGCCCAGTCGCAAGCAGGAAGTAGTTGTCCGACAGGTCTGAAAGTCGCTTAGGACGTACAACAAGTGATACTGAACCACCCTGCCAAATTTCAAATTGTTCTTGTGTACGGTTTCTGAGAAAAGATTGACGGAAATTTTCATACTCGTGTTAACACATTTTCATATTGGCCCAGTCGCAACAGGAAGTAGTTGTCCGACAGGTCTGAAAGTCGCTTAGGACGTACAACTTGTGATACTGAACCACAATGCCAAATTTCAAATTGTTCTCATGTACGGTTTCTGAGAAAAGCTTGACAGAAATTTTCATACTCATGTTAACACATTTTCATATCGGCCCAATCGCAAACAGGAAGTAGTTGTCCGACAGGTCTGAAAGTTGCTTAGGACGTACAACTTGTGATACTGAACCACCCTGCCAAATTTCAAATTGTTCTCATGTACGGTTTCTGAGAAAAGCTTGACGGAAATTTTCATACTCATGTTAACACATTTTCATATCGGCCCAGTCACAAACAGGAAGCAGTTGTCCGACAGGTCTGAAAGTCGCTTAGGACGTACAACTTGTGATACTGAACCACCCTGCCAAATTTCTAATTATTCTGATGTACGGTTTCTGAGAAAAGCTTGACGGAAATTTTCATACTCATGTTAACACATTTTCATATCGGTCCAGTCCCAAACAGGAAGTAGTTGTCCCACAGGTCTGAAATTCGCTTAGGACGTACAACTTGTGATACTGAACCACCCTGCCAAATTTCAAATTGTTCTGATGTACAGTTTCTGAGAAAAGCTTGACGGAAATTCGTACGGACGTACAGACGGACGGACGGACATGAGTAAAGCTTAATGCCCCCCGACATGTCGTCGCGGGGGCATAAAAATACAGCCTTTCTCTTAGACAATACAAGTTATATATATCGACCCCTAGTTGTATATAAGTCGTTGCTAATTTTTGAAACTTTTTGCAGCACTGCTAATAGAAAAAATTATTTCAAAGCTAGATCTACCGATTTGTATATATACTTCTCAAATTAAACCTTATAATGTTTCCTGATCTTAAATCCGAATGGTCTTTAATTACAGTTTTAACCGTCCGTTATAATATGAATGTAGTCGCAGACTAAATGCGAGCATCGCACATTGTTCATGACGTTCCTAAAGAGCCTCATAACAGTGCCTCTACATTCCATTGATGACGTAACGTCTTATCTAATGTGTTGGTGACGTCACAAAACTCAATTTCAAATACAGCGTTTCAGATCTACAATATTTTCTTCGGATAGCTCAGCTACCATCTGAAATGGATTTGTTCATATGGTGGGGGGGGGGGTCAAAATACAGTTTTTGGCTTATAGTTCAAAAAGTATAGCAGATACAGGGAAACCGAAGAAACCTGCCTTCTTCAGCATCAAAAGCTCTATAGTATACAAAAAACTCCATTGGGTCAAAGTTGTATTACGACTCCTTGTAGGAGTTATTGCCCTTTAATTGTCGAAATTGATGATTTTTGCCATTTTTGCCTCAAAATCTTGAACATTATTAGAAGTAGAGAAAAAGTTTGCATTGCTAAATTGTTCTGCTCTATGAGGGCTACAATATTGGCTTTGAGTCAAGATTGTCTGATTAACCGTTTAAGAGTTATTCCACTTGAACTGTTTATTTTAATCGGTTTTAATTGATTTGAAAAAATCTTCTCCTCTTTAACCCATTAAAAGACTGCTTTGAAACATTGCACACATCATCTTTATGACGGCCTCTACCAAAATTGTGCAAATCATGACACCTGACTACCTATAACGTTCCTTCTCCCTCTTAGCATCAAAAGCTCCTCCTTATAGGAATTATTTCCCTTAAAAGGTCAAAATTAATGACTTTTGCAGAAGTGTTGGGCAATTTCAAAGAAAAAAAAGGGTTGTTTGGTTTCAGGTTCAGGTGAGCGATACAGGCTCCTGGAAGCCTCTAGTTTTTTTTACACACACGCATGCAACCGTATAGCTCGCATCTGCGATGCTCGCTATAATATTTGATATTTTCTAAACTATTTAAGCTTCCTTTCGTATTGGCAAACCCGAATACCGCATCCGCATACTATTAACATCCTATGACAGGAACTGACGCAAATTTACTTTTTGCACACGGTTTCATTTGTTTTCTAAAAATATTGACACACCCGTTGCCTCAGTAAGTACTTTCATTCACTGTTTTAAGCGTAATAACTGTCAGTATTTACTGTATATATTTCCAGACGAAATCGGACTAAATATAAAATATCGACAATCACTTCGTTTTTTCATAGAAGACAATTTCGAAATATCACGATATTTCATCGTTGATGTGGGCACAGGAATTTGACCCCACATGATTTGGGTCGAAATACTAGTAGGGCCAGTAAACGAAGAAAAACATTGTCGCGAACGAAGTGAGCGAATGGGTCTTACGCAAAAGTAAACAATTCCTACCCCTACCTTTGTTGTTGAGTTCGCTTTTGCCAGTTTTGGACATTTGCAGTGATGACATCATGAACATGGTTACTTTATGGTTACTTAATGGTTCCTTCCAGCACAAGTGTCATCTGTCACTTCTTTGCCGCACTCAATAGTTTCCGAATCCATATGTATATTTCCGTATCTTCCGGATATCTCAGCTCTAAAATCGGAGTAGTAGAGGTCCTCACTTCCCCATAACTTGTCTAAATGGTTTTTGAACGAATTTAGGGTAGGAGCATTAGTCACATATTTAGGTAGTTTGTTCCAAATTTTTGCTATCCTAACAGTATAAGAATTTTTCCTGGTGTTTGTGTTGATTGTAAGTGTTCTACGTACTCTAAGACATTTATTCTTTCAGATTACGACATCGATTCTTTTAATAGACAGGGCTCACCACACTGGGTGAAGTGGGCGACTTTGTCGCCCTACTACAGGGTTTTAGCTAGGATTTTTTAAGCATTAGTCACTTTTGCGTGCGACTAATTTTAAGATCTAATATGTGTGTATATTTTTTTATATGTCTAAATGTATGCAAGATCATTAATTAATTAATTAATGCGATAAACATCAATCAGTATTTAATATTTTCTGGCACCATTTTATAACATATATTATATATTCAATGTAATATTGCCATAGAACATATATTTAAACAGATTTAAATAAAAAACTTTAACAGTGTTTGCCAAAATATTCATTTTTGTTTATATTTAAATTTTTGGAATAGTCGTTTTTAATTGGCATCGTATTTTGCAATCTCCGGCAACGAATTCATATCCGCTCCGAAAACTTATCGGTATTATTTTTTGTGTGTCTCTGACTGGTTACCAGTAGTATTTTATCCTACGCTTTATGTACAAAGTAAAATCAGGCCGGAACCAGAGTTAACAAATGGCGCGTAACATGATAAACAGAGACTGTGACAAAAATATGACGATTCTGACGAGAATGGGAATAAAATTAAAAGGAGACATAAGACATTTTTCTAAATGACAGAGCGACTTCAGCTTCTCGTTTAATGGTCAACAACGCGACGTGGGACCACAATAAGATCGCCCGAGTTGTCATCCAACTGGTTATGCTCGATCGCGTGTGACGGTGTGTACACAGTAATTAAGTGATTAATTATCAAATAATATCAGGTGGCCTATCTCTTACATAATTACTTTGATTGCCTTGGGTCATAAACATGTACCTTAGGTCAGATATTTGGATTTACCTGCGCCGATTTTGACGAAGTTTGAAAATGGAACTGGCGAATTACGTTCAAAATATTTTCGTCATTTCTAAAAAGGATTCGCCAATTGCGAAAGTGGCGAGCACTAGCTAAATCACTGCTACTAGGACCTGAAGTCGCCCTAAGGCGCCTCAAAAGTAGTGTTGGGGAATCGGAAAATTTTCATAATCGATTATCGGAAATAATCGAAAAGACATAATCGATTAATAATCGGAAAATCTTTTTTAGTGTATCAATTAACATTGCTTAAATTGTCTCTTTACTAAAACATTGTTTTTTTCTGCTTAATAAAACAATTTTTAAATTTTTGGGCTTTTTTTATCATTGGCCTTCTTGAATTATGTAGCATTTTGTTTAAATGCTATTTTAGATATCAGGACCATTAAAAATGTCTGTCATGATCGACCGCTTCGACCTTGTCATCCATTTTACTATACCCGGAAACGGATCGGACAGGTTAATTACAGAACAAAACCGGACAGAATTGAATTTCCGTATTTCGATCGGCGATGTCTGCGACATCCGATTTTTATTTTGAACATCGATTAGTAAGATCGGCGGGTGAAAACGACAGTTTATCGATTGTAGGCGATAATCGTTCCATCACTACTCAAAAGCGAAGTCGAAGTCGCCCTGTCATTTCCCTTAAGTCGCCCGATGGTTCGCATAAGATACTTGTAAATCTGGTCCAAATACTTCACTCTGACTACCAATTTATCAGTAAATGTGTAATTCCAATAAAAACGGCAAACAATATGCGTATTTAACATATTTTCAAACGATTTACGTCTTTCAAATGTATTACGCGCCATTTGTTTATTTACCGGATGTGACTAATTACCGGAAGTGAACAACGAAGAAAAGTAATGTACAACGGCCCATAAATAAAAATCGTAATATTTTTGATAAACAAACACTTTTAATTGGTTTCAAACTTCAATTCTTTCCAAGAGTATGTACTTTAACAATTTTCTTTGATAAGTATTTGAGCTTCACTTGAAAGAATAAAGATGTATAGTAATTATTGACATCATCATGATCATGATAAGTTCTGTAGATGGGTGTCCCATGTCCCTATGTACTTTAACAATTTTCTTTGATAAGTATTTGAGCTTCACTTGAAAGAATAAAGATGTATAGTAATTATTGACATCATCATGATCATGATAAGTTCTGTAGATGGGTGTCCCATGAAGCAATTTGGATCTGACAGTACAAGTTTGATTAATGATAAAGGTTATGTGCTGTTTGATGTTGCATACCATGAATAATAATGAAAAAGAAAGAAAAAAACTGAATCTAAGTGTGTTACGGTTTTAAAACACAAGAGAAATAATCCTGGAAAATTGATGTAAATAATGAAAAATGTATGTAACTACTGCGAAATTACTTATTTGTACGGTCCCCCTGACTTCTCCCTAGTGTCTCCTGAAGTCTCCCTATCAGGGCCTGACTTCTCCCTGTTTGGCTGCCAGGGAGAAGTCACTTCTCCCTACTTTTTTAGAGTGTGGTGACCCCTGAATAGATCCATGCTTTTGCAGCCGTGTAACTTTTTTTTATCAAAAATATGAAGATTTTATTACCAAAATGGGAATAAAATTTGAAAGGCAACATTAGGCGATTCTACAAAATGAAAGGGCGACTTCACTTCGCTTTTGAAGATGATCGACAGAAAAGTGGGATCACGATCAGGCAACTTCTTTTGTATGTTAATTGATACTAGTAACTAATGGTGAACTGAAGGATAGACACAGAGAATATCTTAGTTTGAAATTTAAGAAACATATCCATATATACGTGCCATGGTACTGGTACTACCTGTGTATTAATGTTTTGTTGTTTACCTTATATATTTATGCTGTTTCATTATTTTTAATCAAATAATACATGTAAACAATAACACTAAAACTATATATTAATACATGTACTTGTATAAAAGAGTAAACTTTATGGACTTAATTAGAAATCCTGACTTAGGAGGATAATAATAACTTCCAAACACTGGTACATGTATATGCTCACCATGTTGTCTGTCAGTACATGTATAATTAAGGTACTGTTACATGTACCATGGAACTCTGTGAAGGGACTTGCCTGTAATAAACAGTATACATTAGCTTGAACTTATGCCAACAATGTGTATTTTCCCTATTTATATTTTCAGGGTTTTGTAGTACTCTGCAGTAGACTTAAACAATGTCAGGAGCACCACCACCTTATCCAGGAGAAAAAGGACCTGGTCAGTTTTCTAATTAAATAGAATATAACATCTAGAGGGTGTTGTTCAATTTTAATGGCTGATTGTACCCAGAATGATCCTTGTACCCTATTTCAGTTCCTGATATTTTGGGTTTTCCGTAGAAAAACATGAACATTAACATAACGGGGTACTCATCTCTTATCCGCAACTTCTTCTACACCATGGAATTTAATTTTGTCAAACTTTCACAGAAATTGGGAGCATTGCTCACAGTTTTCCTAGTATATATTGTAAATTGTTGAGAGAAACCAGGATCCAGAGTCGGGCAGGTGTGATAACTTGTTTTAAAACTTTATGTTTATACAAGTTATAAATGTACAGTTGTGCAAAAAAAAATAATGCATTGAAAAGTATATGTGGGACAATACATCTAATGCTGTTGTTTAAATAGAATAATAATTAAAACTTATATAATAAATATTTATGTGGTTTTTTGCATTGAGTATAATAGATAATAGATGCGACTGACAAGTACATGTACGATTCCTCAATTTTTTTTCTGTGGTTTACCTTGTTAATGTTTACTGCCACATTATTTACAACTTTAATTTTGAAAAACCCACAGAAACTTCCTACGTGTACTAGTATATTGATTGTATAATGATATTGACATAACTGATTGGAATGATATTTCTCTTTTTTTGGGGTGAACAGAGTGAACCCTGCTATTGTGTACTGCCACATTATTTACGACTTCAGAAAAACCCACAGGAACTTCCTACATGTATATTGTATCCTGTTTAAACTAACCTTTAAAATATCCTAAAACAATTATGAGGAAAGTTGATGAACTTGGAAATCTATGTTCTAATGTCTGGGGCACTAGCAGCCTTCTTCTTTTAGAATGTAAAAGGAAATCTTTTTGTAACTTGATACACCAGAATGGTTTTTTTCTTACCTCTGGTGCTACTGTAAAAACCCTTTCCATTTTGAGAATGTTTTCAAAGTTTGTTTGTTTCAAAATCTGCTTCCTTGTTATCTTGCTCCACAAATTTTGCTATGGAAAAATAATGTAGAACTATTATGAAGATATATTTTTGGTGTAGATATTGTAAATACATATGTATTTATATATAATGAATTTTTTATTTTCCTAGCAGGATTTGGTGTTAACAATAAATTTTCATTTTTTTGTTTTTCAGCTGGTGGATATCCCCAACAACCCCCACCTCAAGGTTTGTAATGTTACTAAGATTTTCTTTGATTTATTGCAAGAATACTTTTAAAGTCTTATTGATTTATCACACAGTAAAGATAAGAAATTTGTTTTGATTACAAAAGAATTTTTTAACTTCGACCTTACAATTCTAGAACCGGTGTACAAATATGAATGATTTAATTTTTTTCTGTTTCAGGATATGCCCAGCCTCCACCACAGGGATACCCTCAACAGCCTGGTCCTGGTTAGTATATACAAACATATCAATTGCTGTATACAGTATTTCTTACAAGTTTTGGACTGAATTGATGTACATTTACATCTATATATATATATTTGCATGCGTTTCCATTAGTATTGTGGGGTACAATATCATTGTGAAATAATATTGTGGTGGATCTATGTGAAATCATTTGTAGTGAACCTTACAAATGTTAAATAATTACATGTTATATGGTCGGGTGCGATATCAGTGTGATATAATAAATATTGTGGGAACAGAATGAATGTTGCACACTATATATTAACACAAAAAACATGTAGGTTTTAAAGTTTTACATTTTAGAAAAAAAGTTCTATTTTATGGAACTATCTAAAGTGACAGTTTGGAAAAATATAGTGTAAATGTACATAAATAAAGCACGAGTCTTATTTCTCTCAAGTCTTAGAATGAATATTCATAAATTTACTGTAATTCATCTAAGCTTACTGGTTGTGTACCAGTTATTACCAATTTTGCAAGTCTTTTGTAAATGGTCTCTTTAATTGGAAATAATATATAGAAGGACCCAGACAGTCCCACACCAACAATCATGTTCATTGTTAGTCAAAAATTCTTCCCATATAAAATGCTGATTTTCACTGGATTTGTATACCTCATCTCATAGGGAAGGCACCAGAATATTAAATAACCCAAGAAACACCTTCAATCCTGTTGTTAAAAAATTCCTGTATACATGCCTCTGGAAATTTTTAAAACCTAAAGTGTTGATTTTCACTGTGTATATCCCTGTTCATAAGGGATAACTTTATACTGTTTTCAGTCTGTGTATGTGTGTGTGACCATTTTGATTTATAATATTGCAGAAATGTACCTTAGATGGTGCTCTACAAAGTTCGAGTTTTTGGTGCCTATTTAAAATCCAACATGGTTACCACTTAATAGGACTGTATGGGGTAACATAGAAACAGTTTTCTTTTCTGAAACTGTCCTACATATATATTATGTTAATTGGAGAGTCAACATGACAACATACTAAGAAACAGCATCTTTGCATGAAATCTTTATCATTTATTTGCAAATTTTGAAATTATATAAATTATATAATTTCAAAATTTGCAAGAAATGTTGTGTCTTCTAAAAGTTTTTTTTTGTAAGTCATGCGAGTGATACCGGCTCATGAGGGTCTATAGTTTCCAAAAGTTTCCAAGTTTATGCATACTTTTCCCATTCAAGAAGTCTGAAAAAGGACTCAAAAGAGTATGAAGGCCCTGTTATTTTAGACCCTTTTAAACAGATATATTTACCTTTGAAAAATATTGACTCATACAAAAAACAAAAAATGCATATCATTCAGCATACATTGTGAATATTGACAATAAAAGGTACACAGCAAGTATCTTTCTTTTATAGGGTTTTCTGGTTTTGTTCAAATTAATTATTCTATAAAGATTGTTTTACACCATGATTAGTTTGGTTATGTTTTTTATTTTGTTTTTTTTTGGGGGAGGGGGGGGGGAGGGGGATATTTTCACCATTTGTTTTTGTTTGTCTTACTAAGCTTGTTTGCATTGGGATATATTTTTAATCAATTTTGCAAAATGATTGAAAATTTTCCCCATGCTATATATATATATATATATATATATTAGAGAGAATTAAAATATCTGTACATGTTTTATCTCACAATATACAGTAGGTACTTGTGTACATGTAGTATAATAACATATATCTATTGCATAAACTTTACAACTTATATATATACCACTTCACAAAATTGCTTGATTTGCTTTGTGCTTCTGACAATTAATTTGCTTCTCTTTTGTTGTTTTGTAAAGGATATGGCCCACCGTATGGACAACCAGGTGAGATATACATATCATTATTGTATATTTTTTGTCAGTTAAATGCTTCTAATGTTTTATTTTTATGATGTTTTAATATGTACACATGTTGTATAACAAACTAGGTTGACATAATTTGTTGTGTTATTTAAGAAGAAAATTCAGACATTCAATAATTTATTCAACAGTATTCCTATGTATTTATGGGATAAAGATGTTATTTAATTGAATTTAAACAAAAAATTCACTAGATAAGAAATAGAAGATTTTGTTATATTTTAAAAGCTGTTAAAAATTTAGTTAATTTAATGCTGACCTAGAGCGAGTTAACTCCCTTTAACCTACACCCAAAAAATTGTGCTTTAAAGGGTCTCATATTTATTATAGAGTTTGACGCAGATAACACAGAATTATTTTTGGTGGCACTTATTACATAGTAAATATAAATAAAAGAGGTAAACCAAAATCCATTGTTGGGAACCCACGTCAAGTGTGCCCACGGTCGGTAAGTGATAGCCAAGCGAGAATGCCACCCGACGTGGGTTTCCGACGATGATCAAAATCCAATCTCTAAGGCTCTTTTAATCTGAAAGTTTTTTTCTTTAAAAAAAGTGGTTCATGAAGTGCAATCTTTATAATGCAGTATAGTTAATTACATTATGTATGCATACAATTGAAATCTGTCATTTTCATTGGTCACATGGTGATAGCAAATTATCTTTCAATTCTCAATGAAACATCAAAACCAGTGCACCATAATAATGTCACTATCATTACACTGTTGCGTAGTAATTTATCAAAACAAAAACGGATATTTACAATTTTTGTCAAGAAATTTTCCCCATTTATTGATAGATAAAATGTAATTATGAGAATTGAATTCATTCTTTTAAAGTTTCATTGACATATGAAAGCTACCATGCTTAATTGAAAATGTGCTTTGGGAAACCCTTTCATTCGTCAATTTTACTTCTAAAGAATGCATTCAGTTCTTTAGAAAATACAATATATGCATTAAATCAGATTCTTGTACATAAATATGTACAGTTGATACTTGTTAAGCAAACTTGATAGTAAATTTTTCTGCAAAGCTCAGGTAAAAAACCTCTTCCTTTTACAGGATATTGAGCTGAGTATTCACTATTCTTCATTTATATGGATGGGCAAAATGGCTTGTCAATATGTCAATATGTAATCCAAATAACAAGTCTCTACTGTACATTTTAATATAACACCCTAATGTAACCTTTTTCACAGTCAGTAACACATTTAACACCCCTACCCCATATAGAAGTCAGGCATGCATTCTTTACCTGATCTCCAGTTATTATATATATAATTTGTATGCAGATTTAAAAAAGGATTTCATGCCATAGATGTATATATTAATTATAGGATAATTAATTGGGCGGAGTGAATATCCAAAATATGATCACGAGTGCCGCATGACACATCTGATTAATGTGTACGAGTTTAATCTGATGCTTTATGCGTCACGAGTGATCATATTTTGGATATTCACGATGCCCAATTGATTATCCTATTTATTATATAGAGCAAAATTGTTTTCGTAAAATTTTCATGCTTAATCCTTAATTTTATGAACGGCGGATGACTATCTGTATAGTACAAAACCATTGTGACGTTTTGGCGGGAAAAAACCAGAGAGTGAAAATAAACGATAATTTTCACATGTGATTTACCGTGATTTCTGTCACTCGGAAAATTCGATATTTCATCTTTATCTATATAATAATGAATAAATATATACACAACATGTTATTGTTTGTTAGAAATGACCTATATATACGGAAACAGAATTACATTATTTTATTTGTGTTTTTGTATTTGTCACGAACCATAACATTCTTTAGGAAGCTATTTTAATAAATTATTCTGATTTGAAACTTGAGAACTTGCAATTCTTTAAAAGTTTGGATTTTAACAATCTTGGGGAATGCTGTTATCTATATATAACATCATGAACAGTACAGTTGATGATATAGAATTACCTATAACAATTTATTTTAAATTATAATACTATTTCAACAGGATACAGGTACAGGGCCTACAATGTCAAAATGGCATTTCTTGTAAGGATGGTCAAATTGGGTTATTTATATAATTTGCTTTTTATAATTTAATACAGGATTAACCGACTTGCACTAGTGTATAGTACAGTGGATTCCTCTTAATTGCATAAGAAATTTGTCAGAGAAAAATATGCAATTAACAGAAATGACATTTTTTAACAGAAAATATTAAGTTTTCACTTTAATTATGTAATTAAAAGCTGTGTTCATTTATAACAGCATTAAAGTGACTCTTTTATATAATCTTAATTCTTGTAACAACAATTATAATATAAAAGAAGATTGTCAAAACTTTCTTTTTTGACAATTCTTTTAATAGACATTATTATTACCTCATTAGGAAAATACCAGATTTGGAAATGAATATATCGATTTCTTGATAAATGTATGCAATTAAAAGGAATTATTTAATTTCTTAAGATTGTTCATGCAATTAAGAGAAATTATTAACATGGAGAATATAAGGAATGGTTTGGTGTTTTTAAGTTTTATTCAATTAGGAGAAATATGCAATTAACAGGCATGTGATTAATTGAAATCATTTGTAAATGTTTTGTAAAAATTTGGTAAGCAGATGAATACTCATGTACATGAAATTATAAGGTCTCTCATTTCTGCCTTCACTTTGTCAAGCTTACAATGAATATAATTCTTGATATAAGAATTTGTTTAGATATATGCCTTTGTTTGAACAATTATTGATTGTTTAGTATATATTTACCAGGAGGTTATCCCATGGCATACCCAGGTAAGACAGTGGCAATGTGTTTGCTGTATTTAATGTTGTATTATCCAGAGCTAAAATGTTCTGGACCAAAATTAAAATTTTGTATGTTTCCAACCCTTCTTTCTGGCTGTGCAACACCACATATTAGGAGTATTTTTACACCATTTTATTTATAAAAAAATTGATACTTGTGAATTTCTGATAAATGTTAAATTTATACAGCAAAAAATTCAAAAAATGCATTATAGATACATTTTTAAAATTATCTATAAAAAGTCATGCCTGCATTATCTGCCACAATGTTAGGGATGTGGAAACAAACATTTTTTTATTGTGGTCCAATATACCTAAAATAAAATACACATATATTTCACAATAACATACATTTGACATGTCTTCTTGATCATGTTTAGTTGTAAATATTTTTGACCAACTTCAGGTCCTAAATGTTGCTGGCATCCATTGTCTGTTTTGCAAAATTTAATAAAACTTTGCAGAAATGTTCCTCACATGGTCCTTTTGTGGTGATTCATAAACTAATATTGCCACCATGAGTAATTCTTTTTTTTATTGGAAAAATTTCTTTTCAAAATCTCCATACTGAATTGAAACTTGGCAGATGTGTTTTTGTTAATGTTCCTTAACATGTTATGTTACTTGGTAATGATAGGAAATTCAATATTGTCATATGTGGAGGCCAAAGTTTCCATAGAAACACTAAGGGAAACACCATTTTGGCCTCAGTGGCCGACTGGTAAAGGTAGTTAGTCTACTATCACTGATGTTGTGGGTTCAAGTCTCACTGTTAGTAGCTAAGGTGTTGTCGACTCCAATTTTTATTGACAAGGATTGCCAGTTATCCTATTGAAAGTAAGGTTTTCTCCGATACTCTGCCATCCTTCCCCTATAAAAACTGGCTTTAAGCATTATTCAAACAAATAAACAATTGTGTCAATCAGATGGCACGATCAAAGGAAAATGGAACCAAACAGTGATAACTGTCATTATTTTTGTTTCTAACATAATGCATATAATGATATAAGTAACAATTTGTTCGTTTTATGTTGCCATTATTTTTGTCAAGCTTCTGATTGTAGAAGATATGTCAATTGTTATGTTCTTAGTGCAAGTAATTCATACTCCCCTAAATCCTTTATAAGTTAATATTGTTGTGTGTGTTGTTTTCTGCATTCTATCTTTTTTAATGTAAATTTTAATGCTGTTATTGAAGTATTCTTTACCCAACCCAGAGAATTTCAATGTGTGTTCTGAGAAGCATATGCCACTGAAAGGAGCATGATACCACTGTTGTCTCAATGTAGAACAATTACAATTGACAATGACAATTGTCAGTGCACCCTCGTTATACTGCCAACATTTGGACGAAGCATAACTTGGGATATAAGGGATAGTGGGAGCATCTCGATACAGTAATTTATATGAGAAACTGTATTTCTTTGGCAAAATTGTACTTGAGACTTTGAAATTAGTGGCAGTGAGAAACTTTCATTAAAATGGGGAAGTGTAACGAGAGTGCACAAATTATCCGCAGAGTGTTCTATTTTATAGATATACTTTTAGAGATGTTATTCTGGAAACTGTTCTTTGATTGTTAGTTAAAATGCATGTTAGTTTACATTACATTTATGTTAATCAGTTGTATTATAGTGACCAGTATTTATACAAGAACATGAGTTACATGTTTAAATGTTGAGACAAATATTTGTGTATAAAGGAAGTCACATTTATTCAAGGAATACTTCAAATTTATGAACATGTTATTTGATCCATGCTTATTATGACATTCAGAACTATTACATTTCCTTTGTCTACTTACAAGGTCAAATTAAGTGTGCTTCTCAGGTGGAGTCATGAATGCATTCTTCTAAAATTATTGCATATAAAACATATTTGTTTTAAAACAAGTGTTTACATTATATGTGTAGAATATGTTTTAAATATGAGAGTTGGGGTCTCTGTGACTGAGTGTTTACGTCTACTATTGATCACATGATCAGTCAACACTGACGTTGTGGGTTAAAGTCTCACTGCTTGCAGGGTGGGCTCAACTCCAATCTTAACTGACAAGGTTTGGCAGTTTTCCTGCTGAAGGTCAGGGGTTTTCTCCAGGTACTTGGCTTCCTCTCCAAATAAAACTGAACACAATGATAAATCTGAAAAAATGCTGAAAGAAGGGTTAATTAAGGAATACTTTAAATTTCTGAACAGTTTTAATTATAGGATATAATAATTTTTTTGCTTCTATTTATGCCTAGTAAACTGCTAAGTAGTTTATGGTGGTGTAAACAGAACCAAACCATGTTATATTGTATAACTTGTTCTGAAATTTGAAATATTTATTGTAATTTAATTTTAACTATAAATCTTGACAATTTAAAGGGTGAAAACATCAATAAAATATTCAAATTTTAATGGCATAAGAATAGGTCATGTGACCAATGCAAGTTGTATCATACAATGTATATAATTTTAATATGGTTTCTTTATTTGAATCAGATTTCACCTTACTAAGCAAATAATTAAATTATACAACATTTAAATAAACATTATAACTAAGAGAGTTTTGCCGTGTGTAAATGTGACATCGATCAAGTATTTTCAGTACAGTAGAACTAAAATTTAAATATTTTTTCGTTAGATTTGCACTTATTGAACTTCCCCACAGTAAGTGTTAAAAAAATTTTAATTGTTAACCTTCTAAAAATCATAATAAATGTATTTATAATACATACATTAAGTTAGGGGTTCTCAAAATTAATGCAGATTATAATTAAGTAATATGTTCCTAATAATGATCTGGAATGCAGCAAACAATGGTTTTTATTTTTTTTTTCAGCCCAGCCAGGCTATGGACAACCACAGTATGGCCAACAACAGGCCCACACAACAGTTGTAGTAGGCCAGCCAGCTACAGTACTTGTCCAGCAGTTCCGTGAATCCCCGGTCAATACACAGTGTCCACACTGTCGGGCACAAGTGATCACAGGAACACAGTATGAAACTGGTACCTTTGCCTGGATCATCTGTCTGGTTCTTTGTATCGTAGGGTATGTAATTTTTATTCAGATTAGATATTTTATTGAACAGTTGACTACAACCATAAATTACCAAAAAAGTGTTTATAATAAAACTGTAATAAGGGTGACACAGCATATTGTATTAGGCCTTGCAATTGTAATTCTATCCTATTATTACATAATGAAATTTGATTCAAGCTATTGAAGTTGTGTAGGGTTATTAAGACAGAGGATAGTCAAGTTGAAAATAATTACTTGCAAATTTGTTTTGATGAAAATATTCTAGTTACAGATATACATGCATATGAATACAATATTTTTAGGTTTAACAAAGAACTTAAATAACATCCAGTACTTACTGTAATTCTACCCAAAATATGCCAGACCATGACCATGTCACCTGACTTGCAAAATTTTAATTTGGTCAGGCAAAGTTTGAAAGTTAATTGGTCAATTATCTGGCACAAAAAATGTTAAAAATCTCAATAAAATTGAATGAGAAATGTGCTGTATTATAGTTTATGAATATTTGAGGTTTATACTTGTAATACCATATAAAAATACTACTTACATACATATAATGCTTACCACCATGGTCAGAAGTTCTATTAGCAGCTTTCTTAGTTTTTCAAACAGGTTGTCATAAACTAATATCTTTAAAATAAAATTGATTTATTATTTTTGTTTATACAGTATTCATAGAGATTATGAATTATTTTCTTAGATATATAACTGTAGATTGACTTTAATTCAAGGCTATAATATAACTGCATATTAAATCTTAGTGTTTGCAGAACACAATTTTTTCTGTGTGCTAGAGCTAATTGGTCTTAATTCTGAATTTATTGTTTTCTTACTTGTTATGTTGGGTATGATTTCTGCATATATGTGGTGATACTAATGTGTGCAATGTTTATCGTGTTTAACTTGTATTGGTGATGGAATATGCATGATGCAACAATATAAACCATTATCATTGACATTGTACAAAGCTAAGGAAAGAAAAAACGTGTGTTACTTGTTATATTTTTTATGATAGTGTTTCTTAAAGTTTGTGTTCAGGTGATTGCTCCCAATTTCTAGATCAGATTAACTGCTTTTTTAGGCATGAAATTGAAATTGAAAATTATTAAGGGTGCAATCATGGAAATATGAAACAAAACAAAAAATACAAAAAAATAGTTGATTGAATTTTAATATTTTTAATGATTTGAAGCTTTGATACAGAACTCTTTTTGTCTTGTGTTTTCCATTCATTCGTGTGAATTTTTTTGTGGAATCGTGGGATTTTTATGGTTCAGGAAGAAACTATGCTCCAGCGTACATTTAAGACATATTGGTATGTACCCTTATTTTCATTTGAAAATGTTGCTTGTATTTAGAAATCAGATTCTGTATCATTACTCAACATTTTAATCGGAAAACCTTCATTTCAAAGATTATCAATAAGTGTAGTGTACATTTATCTTTCATATTTATCTAGCTTTTTAATCCATTGTTGGTAGGCTTCCCACATATTGTTTACCAGGAAACATTACAATGCTTTACTAGCTTTACTTTGTTTTTTGCTTTGCACATCATATATGCACTAACTTTGAAATCAGAGTCAACTTTATACAAAATGACATTGTAATGGCATTATTAGTTAATGCAAAAGGCAAATGTGTTTGTTGTTTGCTATGACATTCCAGGTAAACTCTAATGTTTACTAGAATTTATTTTCTGTTTTTCAATTTTGTTTATTTGTTGAATAATTTTTGTGTCAAGTTGGCTGTAGATAAATGTATAGTTTGACTGTTTTTTAACATTGTAATCTGTATTTATATATACTTGTAAAAGTGGAACAGACTATAAGTGTGTAGATTCATAAAGACCTTATTTTCCCCCATATATTCAAGTATGTGGTTTCAAAATGAAAACATCCAAGATATCTCAACACCTACCCATTAAATATACTAAACCAAGGGTGCTTTCCATTATCCGGTACGTACCAGTTGTACCTCCCAAAACTGAAATGAAACGCGACGTACTATCGGAACGTCTGATTCGTCAATTTTTTGGTTCCAACTTTGTTCCAAGATGGCGGACACAGACACGGAAAATGTGATGTGGAAGTGAATTTTAAGCTTTAGATGAAAATAAAAAAAAGAACAACCTTTGACATTGTAAAAATCTATCAAAGGAGTGAAAGAGTGAAATTTTAAGACACGTATGGTTATATTTATGGTATATCAATGTATTTTTAAGCGCAGCCATTTTGAAACAAATCGTCTGCCTTGGACGTTCCATTATCCCGAACCGATCCGGACGGTACGTACCGGATAATGGAAAGCAAGCCATGTTTTAACACATATTTCCATTTTCACTGATAATTCAGTGATTAAAAAAGTAATTTTTAGCTCACCTGACCCGAAGGGTCATGTGAGCTATTGCCATCACTTGGCGTCCGTCGTCGTCCGTCGTCGTCGTCGTCGTTAACTTTTCTTCAAAAATCTTCTCCTCCAAAACCACTGAAGGAATTGCTTTGAAACTTTGCATACATCATCAGTAAAATGTCCTCTACCAAGTTTGCCCAAATCATGGCCTCAGACCAACCAACATGGCCGCCATGGCTAAAAATAGAACAGAGGGGTCAAAATACAGTTTTTTGCTTATAGTTCAAAAAGTATAACAGATACAGGAAAACCGAAGAGACGTTCCTTCTTCAGCATCTAAAGTTCTACAAAACACTCCATTGGGTCAAAGTTGTATGATAACTCCTTGTAGGAGTTATTGCCCTTTAATGGTCAAAATTGATGATTTTTGCCATTTTTGCCTCAAAATCTTGAAAATTATTAGAACTAGAGAAAAAGTTAGCATTGCTTAATTGTTCTGCTCTATGAGGGATACAAAAATGACTTAAGGGTCAAGATTGTCTGATTAACCGTTTAAGAGTTATTCCCCTTGAACTGTTTTTTTTAATCGGTTTTAATTGATTTTTTAAAATCATCTTCTCCTCTGAAACAACTGAAAGTACTGCTTTGAAACTTTGTACACATCATCTGTCAAATGTCCTCAACCAAGTTTGCACCTACCATGGCTGCAGATTAACCAACATGGCCACCATGGCTAAAAATAGGATGGGGGGGGGGGCGGTGAAATACAGTTTTTGCTTATATTTAAAAAAGTGTAACAGATACAGGAAAACCAAAGAGACATGCCTTCATCTGCATCAAAAGCTCTACGAAACACTCCATTGGGTTGAAGTTGTATGATGACTCCTTATAGGAGTTATTGCCCTTTAATTGTCGAAATTGATTATTTTTGACATTTTTGCCTCAAAATCTTGAAAATTATTAGAACTAGAGAAAAAGTTAGCATTGCTTAATTGTTCTGCTCTATGAGGGCTACAAAAATGACTTTAGGGTCAAGATTGTCTGATGAACCGTTTAGGAATTATTCCTCTTGAACATTTTTTTAATCAAATTTACTTGATTTTAACAAATCTTCTCCTCTTAAACTAATGAAAGGACTGCTTTGAAACATTGCATACATCATCTTTAGGATGTCCTCTACCAAAATTGTCTAAATCATGACACCTGACTACCTACATAGCTACGTTGGATTAAAATAGAAAAAATGATAAAAGGGGGGGGGGGGGGGGGGGGGGGGGTCGAGAGAGTTTTCGACTGATAGTTAAAAAAGTATAACAGGTATAGAAAATTTGAAGTGAACCTCCCTTCTCCCTCTTACCATCAAAAGATCCTCCTTATAGGAGTTATTTCATTTAAAGGTCAAAATTAATGATTTTTGCAGAAGTGTTGGGCAATTCCTTATAGCAAAGAAAAGCTGGATAAAAAAGGGTTGTTTGGTTTCAGGTTCAGGTGAGCGATACAGGCTCCTGGGAGCCTCTAGTTTTAATCAATTTTACTTGATTTTAAAAAATCTTCTCCTCTTAAACCAATGAAAGGACTGCTTTGAAACATTGCACACATCATCTTTAGGATGTCCTCTACCAAAATTGTGCAAATCATGACACCTGACTACCGACATAGCTACATTGGATTAAAATAGAAAAAATGAAAAAGGGGGGGGGGGGGTTTGAGAGAGTTTTCGACTGATAGTTAAAAAAGTATAACAGGTACAGCAAATTTGAAGTGAACCTCCCTTCTCCCTCTAACCATCAAAAGATCCTCCTTATAGGAGTTATTTCCCTTAAAAGGTCAAAATTAAGGATTTTTGCAGAAGTGTTGGGCAATTCCTTATAGCAAAGAAAAGCTGGATAAAAAAGGGTTGTTTGGTTTCAGGTTCAGGTGAGCGATACAGGCTCCTGGGAGCCTCTAGTTATGTTTTTCTATACCTCACCTGAGCCTTAGGGTCATGTGAGCTATTGTCATTACTTTGTGTCCCTTGTTGTCAGCATCTGCATTTAATCTTCTTCTCTGAAACTACTTGGCCATAATGTTCATTGGATGTACCTTTAAAAAGTTTGTTTATATTTGGATTAGAAAACTAATATAGCCGCTACCACAGGTCTTTGTTTAACATAAGACCCTATGGGGAAAAAGGCTTCTTCTCTGAAACAGGTAACCAATCAAAACAAAACTTACTAGCAGTATTGATTGGATGGTTCTCTATAAAGTTGATGTTTTCTATGCCTATCTGAAATTTAAAATGGCCACCACCGCAGGACTTAGTTTAACATTGGACTCTATGGAAAAAAGATTTAAAAGGCTTTTTCTGTGAAACGGGTTAATCAATGGGAACAAAACTTACTAGCAATTTTGTTTTAATGGTCCTTTATAAAGTTTATGGTATTTATGCCAATCTGAAAATTGCTGCCACAGCAGGACTTAGTTTAATAAAGGACCCTATGGGAAAAAGATTTAAAAGGCTTCTTCTTTGAAACTGGTTAACCAATTGAAACAATATGTCCTTTATAAAGTTTGTTGTTTTTATGCCAATCGGAAATTCAAAATTGCCACCATGGAAGGACTTAGTTTAATAAAGGGCTCTATGGGGGAAAGTTTAACATGGCTTCTTCCTGAAACCAGTTAACCAATGGAAATTAAACTTACTAACAATACTAAATAATTTATGTTTTATATGCCAATTGGAAATTCAAAATGGCCACCACCCCAGAACTTAGTTTAACATAGGACCCTATAGAGAAAAGTTTTAAAAGACCTTCTCTGAAACTGGTTAACCAATGGAAACAAAACTTACCCGGTACTACTAATATTGCTTGGATGGTCTTCTTTAAAGTTTATGTTTTTTATTGCCAATTAAAAAAAAAGACAAACTTATTCTCTCAAACCAGTTAACCAATGGAAACAAAACAAAATAAAATCTGGTGAGTGGAAAAGCCTCTGGTTTTAATCCATATTTCTTTGGTGAAAATTGGCCAATGGATCTAAATTAATTGCTGAAATGAATTTGCGTTTATATATATATATTGAATCGATGCATGTGGCTAATCTTTTCCAGTTTAAAAACTGTTCAGAATAATCCCCCAAAGGTTTCATATACATTGCCTGTTAACACTGAGGATGTGGTTTCAGGTCTTGCTGTGTGCAGTGTGTACTAAACTCCAATTTTAATTGACAAGGATTGCCAGTTTTCAACTGAAGGTGAGGGGTTTTCTCTGGTTACTTTAGCTTCCTCCCCCCGCAAAAACTGGATGCCTGGATATAGCTAAAAAAAAATTGCTGAAAGAAGCATGAAACACCATTCAAACAAATGTTACACATTGCTTTTTGTATTCAAGTGCAGAAAAAGACAGCATAGAATCCCGTCCGACCAAGGGCATTAAGTTGTCCGTGTAGGAGTAGGACGTAAAAAACCTCCCCAAGTCATAGCATAGAATCAATAAATTTTCTATTTGTGTTAGTAAATCAACATGACTTTTTTTTTAACGAAAATGAGTGAATTGATATATTTTTAAAAAATGCCCACAATTAATATAATGTTTCACACATACATGTAAACTGACACTGTTCTTTATTTTTTGGTAACAGTTCTTAGAAGAAGTCTCATAATATTTCATAGTTCAATCTCCTGATCACTTCTGATAGGCAACAGCCTTAGGTAATGCACTTTACTCCTGAATTACTGAAGTGAACTTTGTTTTGTCTAAAGTTAATGGATTTTCATTTTGGACCATACATTGCTTGACCCACAGAGCTGACAAAACTGTTCCTAGGTGAAGGATAGCAGATGCCTCTCTTGTTTTTGAATGTGGATGGTTGTCAGGGCATAGGAAGGAAAGCCTGACTTCAGACCACAGTGCGTAACTTTTTTCTAGAGTGAATCATAGTGCTCATTGCACGACAATGACCCTTTTTTAGCTCACCTGACCCAAAGGGTCAGTGTGAGCTATTCTCATCACTTTGCGTCCGTCGTCGTCGTCGTCTTCGTCGTCGTCGGCCGTAAACTTTTTACATTTTAATCTTCTTCTCCACAACCACTTGGCCAATTGGAACCAAACTTGGCAGGAATGTTTATTGGGTGGTTCTTAACAAAGTTTGAGTTTTTGGTGCTGATCAAATATGAAACATGGCTGCCAGGGCCATTAATGCGTTATGATTGGCTGAAATTCAAAAATCTTCTTCTCATAAACTGCTTGGCAGATTGATTTGAAATATTGCAGAAATGTACCTTAGATGGTCCTCTACAAAGTTTGAGTTTTTTGTGCCGATCCAAAATCCAAGATGGCCACCATCGCAGGACATAGTTTAACATAGGACCCTATAGGAAAAACATATAAACAACCATTCTATGAAACTGTTCCACACAATGAAGCCAAATTAATAAGGAAATGAAGGTTGCATAATTATCTTATTGTTTTGGGTTTTTCGAGCCAATTGCAAATTCAACATGGCTTCCAGGGCCATTAATGTGCTCTGATTGGCTGAAATTCAAAAATCTTCTTCTCAAAAACTGCTTGGCAGATTGATTTGAAATATTGCAGAAATGTACCTTAGATGGTCCTCTACAAAGTTTGAGTTTTTTGTGCCGATCCAAAATCCAAGATGGCCGCCATCGCAGGACATAGTTTAACATAGGACCCTATGGGAAAAACATATAAACAACTTCTTCTATGAAACTGTTCGACACAATGAAGCCAAATTAATAAGGAAATGAAGGTTGCATAATTATCTTATTGTTTTGGGTTTTTCGAGCCAATTGCAAATTTAACATGGCTTCCAGGGCCGTTAATGTGTTCTGATTGGCTGAAATTCAAAAATCTTCTTCTCATAAACTGCTTGGCAGATTGATTTGAAATATTGCAGAAATGTACCTTTGATAGTCCTCTGTAAAGTTTGAGTTTTTTGTGCCGATCCAAAATCCAAGATGGCCGCCATCGCAGGACATAGTTTAACATAGGACCCTATGGGAAAAACATATAAACAACTTCTTCTCTGAAACTTTTCCACACAATGAAGCCAAATTAATAAGGAAATGAAGGTTGCATAATTATCTTATTATTTTGGGTTTTTCCAGCTAATTGCAAATTCAACATGGCTTCCAGGGCCATTAATGCGTTCTGATTGGCTGAAATTCAAAAATCTTCTTCTCATAAACTGCTTGGCAGATTGATTTAAAATATAGCAGAAATGTACCTTATGTGGTCCTCTACAAGGTTTGAGTTTTTTGTTCCGATCCAAAATCCAAGATGGCCGCCATCACAGGACATAGTTTAACATAGGACCCTATGGGAAAAACATACAAACAACGTCTTCTCTGAAACTGTTCCACAAAAATGAAGCCAAATTATGAAGAAATGATTAATGGATATTTATCTTATTATTTTGAGTTTTTTGAGCCAATTGCAAATTGAACATGGCTTCCAGGGCAACTAATGGGTTCTGATTGGCTGAAATTTCAAAAATCTTCTTTTTACAAACCGCTTAGCAGATTGATTTGAAATATTGCAGAAATGTACCTTAGATGGTCCTCTACAAAATTTTAGTTTTTTGTGGCGATCTAAATTCCAAGAGGCCACCACGGTGGAACACAGCTTAACATAGGACCCTATGGGAAAACCATACAAACAGCTTCTTCTCTGAAACTCAGTTCCACACAATTTAACCAAATAATGCAGAAGTGATAGTAATCTTATTATTTTAAGTATGTTTCGAGCCGATAGGAAATTCAACATGGCTGCCAGAGCTGCAAATGCGTTCTGACTGGCTGAGATTTTAAAATTCGTTTTCTCACAAACAGCTTGGCAGATTTTAGGATATGTGATATTGTATGGTTCTCTACCAATTTTGAGTTGTTTCGATCCAAAATACAAGATTGCTGCCACTATGGAACATCACTTAACATACTAACCTATGAAAAAACAAAAACCGCTTCTTCTCAGAAACACTCCTACTGCTGATTGTAAATTCAACATGTGTAAAGAAGTGACTAGATCTGTCATTTGTAGTAAATCACAACAAATAAAAATTTAAATTTATTATAGAACAAAACAAAACAAAAGAACATATTTACAGAACAAAATTTGCAAGAAAAGTATTGTCTTAAAAGGTTTTTTTGTAAGTCAGGTGAGCGATACAGGCTCTTAAGAGCCTCTAGTGTAGATGTTGAAAAGAGTAGGCGCATTGAAGCCAATACAAAAGACTACATTTTTTGCTTGTATCCATACCCCATACTTTTTCAGTGGCAGTCAAGTTTTTTTTACCCTTTTGGCATTCTTTTTTTAATTTCTTTATTGTTTCTTAACTTGTTATTGATCTGAATAGCTGAAGTACTGCACACTGGACATAAAGCAAACAATCAATCAATCGAACCATTCCTGGTACTGTAGTTAACAATTGTGCCAAAATATTTACAAGAATTAAATAAAAATTTGTATTAAAACAATTCAGTACCATCTGTCTGTTCCAGTTTTTTCCTAGTGAAAAGGGGTGGGGGGGGGGTGGGGTGTTTCAAGGCTTTCTAGATTCCTCCCAATAAAACCTGGACACCATGGTGCCGTTTCATAAAGCGATCGCTAATTAACGTGCTCGTTATCCCATGCAATTTAAATGGGATATTGTGCACGTTAAGCTAACGATCGCTTTATGAAACGGCACCCATGATAATGAGGAAAAATTGCTGAAAGTGGTGTTAAAACCTATTCACACTAACAAATCCATCAGTTCATCTATTATCACTGTTGCCAAGTATCAGGGTCTGTAATGTACTTATAAATACTAAAGCAGATTTTTTATTACACTATTTCAGATGTTGGCCATGTTGTCTGATCCCATTCTGTGTAGACGGATGTAAAGATGTGACCCATTCCTGTCCTAACTGCAAGCAAGTCATTAGTCGCTGGAACAGGATGTAGGATGGGCAAAATGTGCATAGTATACAAATAGAGAATTTTCTGTTTTGTCAGAGAAAAGTATAAGTTGAGATGTCAAAGAAGATTTTAAACATCGTGTCATCTGTTACTAATATAATCAGCCCTTTTTTAATAATATATCAATCATTTTATCCATGATTTTCAACTTGGACCAGTTGTTTAATAAATTTGGTCTGTATTGCAATCATATTAAAAACTGGTTTATGTCATTTGCATGTATTTTAAACATTTCATAATAATTTTGATACCCTAGTTTTTATAATTGTTGTCAGTTAATTCTTATCTCCACTTTTCTTTTATTAAATAAAATTATTTATTTTATTTTGTTATTACTCTCTGATATAGTAGATCTTATTTTATTTCTTAATTTGTTTCTTATTCAGGAATTGTTTAGATCTAATTATCAAATAAGAATATTTTTACTAGCATTTCTTTAATTCATTAATTCTGACTAGCCATAATTAATAGAAAAATAAATTTTCAATATTATTGGAACATTAACATGTATAAAATAACTTATTATTTGAGTGTTAGTTAACTTTTTGTCAACTCTGTCACTAGTATTTTTCATCTTTCTAATTCAACAATTTAGAAAGCATTTGATAAAAAAACAAAATATCTCTTTCAAGATAACTATGCAATAACTTGAGGATAACTGGAGTTCATTTAGTGCAGTATATTTATGATTTATTATAACCATTTAATTTCATAATTTCTTTATTCATTACTCTGACCAGTATAATTACTTTAGTGCTATGTTGTTAGGAGTATTTATGCATGATGTTCTGGTCACCAGAATATTAATTTGTAAACATGTGCTATCAAATAAAACAGAAAAAATGGTATATATTAGAGTAAATCTCTATGAATTATGTTTTTTTCTTAAATATACTAGAAAAGTTACAGGGTATTCTGAAATACCCATAGTTTTTATGCCATTTGTAATACTTATTCTCTCCACACTTGTACTTTAAGTAGATGAAATACAGTACATACTTACAAATTTCTACTTTGATTGAAGCCTTGTGTTCAAGCCAGGTTTAATAATCTTTTTAGATTTACATGCATCTTGTTAGTGATTTAGAAATATGAAACATAATGGTTTGTTGCTGTTTTTTTTAACCAGATTCTTAATTTTTTTTTAAACAAGATTATTGAAATATGTTTTCTTTTTTTTTTTAACAATTTTCTTTAAATATGTGTTAGTGTTTGAACACGTTTCTTGCAGGTATTGACTACAGTGCATTAAAATATACAGCTTTACTTGTTACATTATTAATCTGAAAATCTTTGTTACTTTTATATATTGTGTCAATTCGCTGGTTTATACATTATATATATATAGAGTATAGATATATAAAGTAGTAAATTTTATTAAAACCTTTTAGAAACACCCTCACACCATTTAAATTTCATTAACGCTTTCAATCACAGTTTATACTATTTGCTGCTGAGATTAAAATGAAAGATTTTTTTTACCAAATATGAAAAGCAATTATCCCGGTTGTTATCTATGTTTTAAAGGCATTCTTGCTCTTCCTATCATTTTAGTATATTTTTTTTTGTAAATGATGAAACCTGTTTCATACATTAATTGTTTATTGTTTCTTGATTGTTTTTTTTTTTTAAGTCCGTTTGACAAAAATTTTATTTAGTTGTTTGAAAAAAATCTATGTACACTTTTGTCAGTTATCATGAATTATATCTACTGCTAGAACATTTATGTTGTGTCTATTTGATGCCCAGTTATCCATAATTTTATGGCGGTACTTGACAGCCACAATTGACATGCCACCTGATATGATAATGTCTACTGGTCATCCTGATAAAGATCTGCTGAGAGTGGCATTAAAACCAATTCAATCAATCTAACCAATACCATTGATGTTGTTGTATTTATATCATTCAAATACACAGCTTAATTAAAATAAAAAATAAATTGTTTGCCATAGAGCTAAAATATCGTGGTGAACTTTGTCTCTTCATCCTTCAGTTACTACGCTGCAGATGTTGCAGGAATTATGAATGTGAGGCTGTCTAGAAATATTTCTTGTTAGACTACAATTCTAAATGAGCTGCAAGTTTTGATAGACTAGCCCCTTGATTGATATCGTCAGTGCTTGTGTACCAAGTCCAGATATGTTCGCATATTCACATATTACTATATAACCAAAGATTTACACGACGAGAAGCAAGAAAAATGTTAATTTTACAATACAGGACCCTTCAAACTATCAAGAAGTCTACATAAAATATCAATATATGAAAAGTAAAGAGTAAAAGAATTGTTTTAATTATGTGACTCGATGCACATTTTTTAGATTTAGTACACGAGTACATGTCGAGGGTTTTCTCCGGCTTCCTCCCCCAATAAAAACTGGACGCCATGAAATAGCTGAAAAATTGCTGAAAGTGGCGTTAAAACACCATTCAAACAAACAAACAAACATGTCTTGTTTAAGTTGAGGGATGTCAATTTCACTCCGTCTTAATATAATAAATGATGTTAAAGTCGTCCAGTGTTCCAGATTTATTGACACATTAGCGGTGTTAATTGTCATCCGAATATGTATATATTTCATATCGAAATCATCGTTTCTTGTACAGATGGTAACAAATGCATGGGTTGATTGTTCCGTTCATCAATTACTTTATCTGTTTCTTAGCATACAGCATTTCTTACACACGCCTGAGTGCACCCATGATTTTTATTGGGTTCGGGTTACACTCTTTCTGTTGTGTTGTGCTGTATAGTTTTGTGTATATCCGGATTTATAATTATCCCTTATCTCTTGTTGTTCGGTCGGTTTTTAGCTCACCTGACCCAAAGGGTCAGGTGAGCTATTGTTATCACTTTGCGTGCGTCGGCGTCTTTAAACTTTTTACCACTTGGCCAATTGAAACCAAACTTGGCCATAATGTTCATTGGATGGACCTTTACAAAGTTTGTGTTTTTTATTTGGATTGGAAACCCAATATGGCAGCCACCGCAGGACCCAGTTTAACATAGGACCCTATGGGAAAAAAGTTTAAAAGGGATTTTTCTCTGAAACCGGTTAACCAATCAAAACAAAACTTACTAGCAATATTGTTTGGATGGTCCTTTATAAAGTTTATGTTTTCTATGCCAACTGGAAATTCAAAATGGCCGCCACCGCAGGACTTAGTTTAACATAGGACCCTATGGGGAAAAGTTTTAAAAGGCTTTTTCTCTGAAACCGGTTAACCAATGGAAACAAAAACTTACTAGCAATATTGTTTGGATGGTCCTCTATAAAGTTTGTGTTTTTTTATGACAATTGGAAATTCAAAATGGCCGCCAACACAGGACTTAGTTTAACATAGGACCCTATGGGAAAAAGTTTAAAAGACTTCTTCTCTGAAACCGGTTAACCAATGGAAACAAAACTTACTAGCAATATTGTTTGGATGGTCCTCTATAAAGTTTTTGTTTTTTATGCCAATTGAAAATTCGAAATGGCCACAACTGCAGGACTTTGTTTAACATTGAACCCTATGGGAAAAAAAGTTTAAAATGGCCTCTTCTCTGAAACCAGTTAACCAATCGAATCCAAACTTACTACCAATATTGTTTGGATGGTCCTTTATAAAGTTAAGGTTTTTATGCCTATTGGAAAATCAAAATGGATGCCACCGAAGGACTTAGTTTAACATAAAACCCTATGGGGAAAAGTTTAAAAGGCTTCTTCTCTGAAATCGGTTAACCAATGGAAACAAAACTTACTAGCAATATATTTTGGATGGTCCTCTATAAAGTTCATGTTTTTTATCCTTAAATTCAAAATGGCCGCCACCCCAAGACTTGGTTTAACATTGGACTCTAAGAGAAAAATGTTTAAAGGGCTTCTTCTCTGAAACCGTTTAACCAATCAAAACATAACTTACTAGCAAAATTGTTTGGATGGTTCTCTATAAAGTTTGTGTTTTTATGGCAATTGGAAATTCAAAATGGCCGCCACCGCAGGACTTAGTTTAACATAGGACCCTATAGGAAAAAGTTTTTAAAGGCTTCTCTGAAACCGGTTAAGCAATGGAAACAAAAACTTACTAGCAATATTGTTTGGATGGTCCTCTATAAAGTTTGTTTTTTATGGCAATTGGAAATTCAAAATGGCCCCCACCACCGCAGGACTTAGTTTAACATAGGACCCTATGGGCAAATAAAAAAAAATCTTCTCTATACAACTGGTTAACCAATGGAAACAAAGCTTTCTAGTAATATTGTTTGGATGGTCCTATTTTAAGTTTATTGAAAATTACAGGACTTACTTTAACATCAGGTAAATGCCATCTTCATTGCCTATAAAATCAGGTGAGCGATACAGGCTCTTAAGAGCCTCTGGTCTTTGTTATTTTTCTTATTCAAGGGAACAAGTTAACATTAAAATAGAGCCTCTCTTGAAACTTAATGTACCCATGAGCAGTCTGTCAAAAGAAGTGACCCTTTTCAGATTGTGTATAAAATGATCTTTATCGTGAAAAGAGTGTGTAAACTACTTGCTTAGAACAGAACCAACTGAAAAACATGACAACGTTGAAATTCCTGTATGACTATATTAAAAAGCTTGCTCTTACGTAAAGGACGTATGCGTATTCAAATAATTTAGTAGTACAGCAATTACTTATTACACACTCGCTGTGCTGTTTATTGTTTACGTTTTCTTACGTCATTTTGTTATTACTCTGGTAGGAATCTGCTATATTTGAACAGTCATTAATGTTGTGTTCTTCTATTTACTGTTACAAGCACCAGCCCCTCTTCCGGTATATCCATAAATGTAAAAAAGCCCTTATTTTTATTTTGATTGTGACGTTCTTTTTAAAAAGTGTTACACTTAAATATTTCTTAACGAGAAATGACACATTAGCAATATAATTGACAAGGTAAACTGTAACATTTGAAACTACTTAGCCGATTGAAGCAAACTTCTTATTGATGGCCTTTGAAAGTCCTATTACCAAAAACTATATCAAAAGGCAGGTCCCCTGATCAAAATTGCAGCAGTTACTTTAATCCTTTCTTGTCAACGATTGTTTAATTTTTTTTCTGTAAAACCCGCTCAAATATAAACTTTAATCTGTTGAAGCGAGTAATTTAACATGTATATGCAATGTATAATTTTTTGCCAGTACCAATTTTCACAAGATAAAATATTATCGTCTTTAAAGCTGAATATATTACGGCATTTGTAATACTGGGGTGTCAACTTAAAAGAATTATATCCAATACTTCTACCTCTATCCAACATGGCCACATTCTTAAAACAAAAATGCTACACTAACGATAACTGTTTATGTCTAGAAAAATAAGAGTTATAAATGATTAAATGTTGGCTTGTAAGATAACCTTTTCTGCTAGAAACATTTATACTTATTTATAAATGAAAGTAAACTGTCCTGAAAAGACCTATTTTATCTTTTAACATGGCATGAGGGTAGACCGTTATAAGATGATGTGTTGTGATCATTACTTAAATATAAACATGATAAGCGTGGCCTTCAAATGCAAGATCAAATTACGGATTTTTGGGAAGTAAGCTTGTATGGGCTTACAGTTACAATATTTGTCATGTGGGTATTCCATTTCCAGATTTGTCATTTACCTTTACAATCCACATATTACCTTTTCCTTAATTTAACCTCAATCTGTTGCATCACATGACCAGCTTTGACTTTTGACATTCATGTCTTATTATTGACCTATTTACCTTGTTGGGAAAAAAATTATCCGGGTAGAGGTTTTAACGCGTGCTTTTGATATATCGCATGTGATTATCACATTGCAAGATGACTTGCAATATACTATCGTGAAAAACAAATTACCTTGGCCTTTGGCATCATGGTAAGCAATGGCAAATGGGGCATTTGTTATTATTTCATGCGATTTCGAGAAAGTAAACTAGCTTTTACATTTTAGAGCAGTAAAAAATTATTTTAAAAAATGATGGGGAACTTCGTTTTTAACATACATATATCTGAAGATCTCCAAACATGGTGTTAATATTATATTTGACTGAACAAACATTTTAATTATCTAAATAATATCTTAAACTTCTTCTAATTGTTTGCTGAGCTCTACTCCTTAAAAATTGGTTGTTCGACTTATAAGCAATGGACGTCATGATATAGCTGAAAGTAGCGAAAACATACATACAAATAAAAAATTGTTATTTCAACCAAAATAAATATCAAAGTGGTGGACTAATTAACAATGGGCCATATGGAAATATGTAATGCATATCAATTAAAATAACAGTATGGAATCTGGCGGAGTAACTATGACTTTACAAAATTGAATGTACTCCAAAGTTTTATACATTTATTTTTTAAATTTTAGGTGTGATCTTGGGTGTTGTCTTATTCCATTCTGTGTTGATGGATGCAAAGATGTTATTCACGTTTGCCCAAATTGCCGCCAGACAATCTCGCGCTGGAATAGGATGTAACTGTAACAGACGCCTATTGATAAGAAGAGTACCAAGATGTGATCAACCCTCTAAATGCAGTACATGTTTATCGTTTTTTATAGCCAAAATTTTGGGTTTTTTTATTTCGATTGCAATGTAATAATTTTTAGTTTTTTTTCAATGAAAATAGATGTTTGAATTTCATCAATTGTATGTTTACGGTATATTTTATCTTATTTTTTATCTGTTTTTTTTTTATTTTGGCGAATTTAAGATTCAATGAAGAATTTTTCAAACCAGTACTCTTTTTTAACAATTACAATATTTTAAAGTCTGAATGGTACTTTATAATTTGTAAATAGTTGAGGTGTCTGTCATGACCAGCCGAACATTTCCTTAAGCCCCGTTTACACGATTTAAGTTTTCCATCAAAAACTATGTCAAAGATTTCTTTGACAAAGATTCCTGACCATGTAAACCTGCTTCAAAAACTTTATTAAAAAAATTGAAGCACTTTTGACTTTGACAGAATAGAACCTTATCCAATTTTTCTAACAATTTTGATGAACTTTTATGGGAATTGACCAATCAGAACATTTCTGGAACTCAGAATATTTTGTAAACAAAAGCACATGGGAGAATAGACGGAAAGACAAAAGTGTGCAAATCTTGTTCCATGCACTTTATGTCCTTTGGTAGAGCTCTTAGCATTTGGGTTTGATTGCTCAAATGTATATTTTGCAGGCGAATAGGATCAGTTATTTCCCTTAGTTGGATAGGTGTTTACAACATATGAACAGGTTTGAAGAAACATCAATGTTTATTTTGGACATTAAGCAAAGATTCAATCAATCTAAATTTTAAAATATTACTATTTTAGCTATTTTATAATAGTTTAATTGGGATTAAAAAAAATATTGCTTATTATTAAAAAATGAAAATCTTGACCAGTTGAGAAATTGAATTTGTTATTGAACTGCAGAAAACAAGAACATGTGATTATTATTACTTTCACAACATAGTTTAATGTATTTATCTGCAATACAAGTTATTCTTAATGCCAAGAGTATCAGGACATAATCTGGGTGTAACGGGTACAGAAGTATCTGTTAGCTTTAAACCCAGTCCATCAAAATGTCAATGGACTAATGAATTATTAGAAAATTTGATTGATTTACTTCCAAATCCTGAACCAATGTGTTGTAGCAGCTTCTAGTTCTTTTTTTAGGCCCTGCCCACAATCTTCTCGACCTAATCCTTTTTCCACGCATCCAATGTAGCAAAATCGCTGCACATAAAATGCACACATACACTGCCACATACTCCTCAAACTCAATATCCATGTTGTATGTAAAGATTCCCGCCAGTTATTTATTTCTATTAACAGCAGAAAACCATCAAGAAGTTTGATCGTGTAAACAGGAAACATTGACTGTTCTCTTTGTCAAAGACAAATCTTTCATCGTGGAAATGGGGCTTTACACTGTTGTGCCAATTTGGTCTCATTTAAACATTATTTTGCGATTTATAAACGAGACTACGAATTTCATATCAAGAAAATTAAATTGATATGAGTTTTTTAATCACATATGTTAATCATGCAAATATGTCATCAGCTGATATTGACGTGGCCTTTGCCTCTATTGCCGTTTTTCAAACGACAACAGAGTGAAATGAAAATCTTTTTTTTTATGTATTTAAGAATACAACTAAAATTTGGCAATTAAACATTGTGTTATACTATTGTCAAATTTCTCAAATTAACTATAACATGATTCTCGTCTTTATATGTAAAATAAGTTGTTATTTCAGTTATGTTAATAGACTGACCAGATCTGGTGTTATTTACCTTATGCACATTGTTGTTGTCTTCTGATTTTTATTTCTTTTTACTCATGTTGTATTTTGAACTGACTGTACAGACTGTTATTTCATAATATATCCAATACTTCTTCTGTAAATGGCCGATTTCTGGTATAGATGAGCTCACGCGCACATATCTGTACTTGCTGCGTCTTCCAATCAAAACGCCAGAAACAAGAACGTTATGGAAACATAACAACGTTCTTGTTTGACGTTCTTGTTTCCTGTGTTCTGATTGGACGTCAGAGACAATGGGGTCTAAAACGCTTTTTGGAATGTCCGTGTGATCTTTCACTCGCGAAAAGACATAAAATTTCTATCACCCGTGAAAGATCAACCGGTCTTTCCCAAAAACGTATGAAAGAACCTATTATTCTATTGTGAAAAATGTGAGTCATGTCAAATAAGGTTGAATTTTTTAACATGGTTTTTCGTTTTATACACAGTTTTTGTTTTAATAAAATAAAAACCATTTTCATGGCATATATACTATGGGTGTTGGAAAAAGAATTTACCGATCTTATCAGTGTTCACTTTGTTATTGCAGCAATTATTTTAATTTAACTATTATTAGATTTAACTCTTCAACAATAAGATTTTATTTGCAACAAATGTAGAGAAACAATGTGCTGTATATTTTAAATCTTATGCAGCTTCTATGTCCTTACACAGTTTTGTTAAAGAAAGCTCCAATATATCTGGAGATCAGAGGATGTGGGTTTGATAAAGTAATAAATTAGTATATATCACGCAAACTTGCACTGGTAGATCCAGAACCAAACTTTTAAACGAAATTTTATGTGTACATCGCTTATATTTCCAATGAAGAACACAACTCTAAATCACAACTTTTTACCTTATTAATCATAGTTGACATTATTTATAAAACAGTTGTGATAATCACAGATGTTTGTTGTCGGTGTTTATATTATTGTTATAGGTTTATCAAATATATTGATTCTAATGTATGCATGAATTCTTGAACTCTTATGTAGACTTTCTACATGTTCTGTTTTGCAACTCTGTGGGTCGAGTAGTTGAAACCCTCCCAGTATTTAAAGTCGAAGTTAGCAATTGTCTTGTAATAAAAATCTCATGTTTTGTATATATAATATTAAATATAACCTTATATTATACTCTCTTTTCTTTCAAGTTCCAAAAAATTCTAAAATAGAACGTCTATAGTTTTACTATAGATACATATTCTATCTCGTGTAAAAAATATAATTTCAGATAGTTTTCCCAATTTCAGAATTCAGTACACAGTGATTGTGCTTCGATGATTTTGGACACGCCTATTATTGTCTAGTGGTATATGATACCTATCCACTTTCATCCACAAACCAACTCACATGCTGCAGTAATGGAAGAGGGAGGTTTGGCATGCCATAAAACCTTGTTTAACCAACCATTTCTTTTGAATGCCTGTTCTAAATCGGGACCATTGCTGTTGTTTGCTATATGTTTGGTTGGTTCTACATTTTGCTGGTTTCTTTTACTTTGATATTACCATCATTTTATGTTTCGTCAGGTTGCCAATAAAATAAAATGAAGGAACTCGGTCAATTTACCGCCACTTGTACCAATAACACCACTTTCTTGCTAATTCTAAAAGGATATCAATTTATTAGTAATCTAAAAGTTATCAAAGTTATTTCCAAATGTTTTTCAGTTCTAGAGTTTTTAACTCCATTGTAGAGATGCCCTTAGCAGAATTTGAAATAATGTTTAATAAATTTGACAATAACGACTCTTCGATATCTCAATTATTTAACCTTCCAATGTGTTTGTATTTGAGTGTTTTATACGAGTCTGGCGAAGCACATTTTAACCTTAGTGTCTTCAATGATATTAATTTACAAACACCGGGTTAATGCCTCTGCTTTTGGACTGTTTACGAAGTTATAACACAAATGTGTTCCTAGCCGCTAGAGACAATTTGCCAGAAAAAAAACTGTTCACGCCACTTTCATGCACTTTACTGAAAATAGAAATGGTTGTTTTTATATTTTTTTTATTGATTTTAGTTGCTTAATTGCTTAATAAAAGCTTCCGATTTTCTTATTTGCTTTATTTTTAGTCTAGAGCAAGCACTGTCTGCATATAATTTCTATCCTGGAAAAGAGATGGAATAACCGGAACAATATTTTGTCTGCCGATGAATAAGTGTGGTTAATTAGTTAGAGACCGAGAATTCGGGCTTTTGTAGCGTTACAATGAGCCTACTCTTCGAAATTTGCAACAGTGATATTTATCGTGCAAGGAGCGTGGCACTCTGTAAATACTTGAATTAGTATGGTCTGCGCATAGATTTTCGTATTTTAACCTGACAACCAACTACTCGAGAAGGCCGCATCTTTCCGCCACCTTGAGACGCGCTGGTCAGCTTTGTAGGTCGTACTGAAATATAAGCAACGCCATTTCCAAATATTTATATTCTTAGCCTTAGGTTTTCTTCCATCTGTGGAACACCTAAGCCGAAATTTGCGTTACTTTTTGGAATATCGGGTGGTACTTAGTAATAGAAATTCAACATCGATCGTAAAGGCCTTCTCGTAATTTTGAACAAAACATGCGTCTGGTATATAATCTTGTTATTATACACCCCGTTTGGGGGGGGGGTGTTATATAGGAATCACCCTGTCTGTCTGTCCGCCTGTACACATCCCTTGTCAGCGCAACTCCTCCTAAACCGCTTGATGAAATTTTAATGAATCTTAGCAAAAGGAAGTACATTATATGTAGATGTGCATGAAGGATTTTTATTGACCTCGGATATTATTAAGGGGAGATAGTTGGACTTGAAAAAACAAAGCCGGGGCTATCGCTTTGTGAGCGTGCTGACAGCCCACACTTGTTTTTATGATATTTATAATACAAAGAGAAAATAACAAGAATAGAGATATCGCTTTTGAAATACTGTATGGATACAATGATAATGTCTGGTCTTCACTGGAGTGATAGATATTAGCCTAAGCCTCGATAAACCACAGGATAATCATTATGTTTGTTTGTTTGAATGTTGTTAAACGGCACTTTCAGCAATTTTTATATAATGCCGTCAAGTTTTTATAGGTAGAGGAAGCCGGGGTACCCGGAGAAAACCCCCTCACTTCGGTAGAAAAACTAACAATCCTTGTCACTTTGGAGTCGAGCGCTGCCCGCTGTGAGACTCGAACCCGCAATCGCGTTAACAGACCACGTGACCAATAGACGAAATTACTTAAACAATCGGCCACCGAGGCCCCGATATTCATGATATCAAATCGCCCTTCGTACGGAAACAGATAGTAACTTGAATAATTGCACTTATGTATACTGGCTACTCTTTCAAAACTAAATTACATATGTTCAACCTAGAGACCGTTAGATTTTACCCTCAAAGCACCGAATACAAACTTGACTTGTGACTTGACAAAGGTATAGATTCTATTCTCTAGGAAATCAAGGAAACATTCATCATCACAAATCTGTTAGAATAGCACAGTATTTTAAAGATCAATCGCTAATACTATTTCATATTCATACATCAAACCAGCTGCATCTAAAAAAATATAAAGGTTTTTTGCAGGACGTATGTATTGTAGCTACCTAAACCATTGACCGCAAATGCACTACATCCGTATTCTTATATGATACTGCTGGTCATGTATATACAAACAGAAAGCATTCACTTCGAAAATTATAATTCCTGGGACCAATATTCAATACCTAACTGGAGACAAATCTTCAACTTCAAAGGTTGTCGCTGAGGGTTATGCACCGAGAACAAAAAGAGGTGACCGATACAGAATGGTTGTACGCAATCAAGTCTTCAAAACTGTAACGTGTCTTCTCGAATCCCACCGCTGCCACCAATTTTGTAACATGTCTTGCTTAATTTTATATCACCGAGCGAATGTAGCGTGTTGTCTGATTGTTTTCTGAATATACTCAGGATCCAAAGAGTTTATATTAACGTCTCGAGATCAACGCTAATACAACTGTTCTACCTATCAATTTATGCTACAAACTATATACATGATACGAAACAAGAACCAAAATGTGAGGAACCCGAACCCAATAAAAACCATGGGTGCATTCAGTTGCTCCGGACGAGTCAGCAGTGCCCGCCTCTATATAGACGTCCGTCGAGTTACTCTATAAGTAATCTAGTAATGACCTATTTTACCATATAATAATCCACTAGACAAAACATCATAACCCAGGTTCCTACAACCTATATCCTATATGACCGTACCGTCATGGTATACTAAGATGTCTTCATGATATACTCATTCATCGTCATGGTATATTAAGATGTCTTAATGATATAGTAAAGTGTCTATAATAAGATGACGTCATAGTATAGTTAAGTGTCTTCGTGGTATAGTAAATGATCATCATGATATAATAAAGTATCTTTATGTTATAGCATAATAGTTAAATAGTGTAAAAGATTATCATTATGGTGTATTTCAACGTCTTTATAGTTTAAAAATGTTGCTTATTGATGTGGGTTAGTGTCAATATAGTATAACTAAATGTCTTAATGGTGTAGAATAATGGCTAAATAGTATGCTTGTTGCCTTGATGATATATGTTTGTGTATCATAAGGCAGCTGTGGCGTTCCATAATTCCAACTTAGCCCGCGTCGTGGCAAAGCGAGTTATTGAGGATACTAGAATGCATCACTATTAATTCCGTAACCTAATATGCATTTAAGTCAACAGCTACACAATTAATAAATTATTAAAATACTAATTAATTAGAAAAAAATCAACGCCGCAACACATTTATCACAGTGACACCTACAAAATAGGGAAACCGTTGAATTGTTGTTTCTGTGCCTTCTCATATGCAACAATCTCAAAAATAGATTGCTTGATTATGTTGATGAATAAAAATGTATGTCGGACGCAAGAAAAATGATGGAAGAAAAATGGGGTTCGTATTTAAATCTCAAATACTCTTTCACAAAAATTAACATCTATTATTATAATAGCTGACAAAAATGGTCTACAGATGTCCGGTGAAGCTAGCTTCTAAAAGTGGTGCGATTCAGATCTGAATATTGAAAAAAAAAATTCGCTAAATCCCACTCTTATACAATAATAAAAATGACATTGAATATATTATTACGATACTGGATTTTTAACAAACATTTGGCATACCAATTAATAAAAACTGACTCCCCTATACAACCTACATGTGTATTCATACCAAGCACATTTTATTCAAGTTTTTTATTACCACAAAAAGAAAAACAATCTTTAGTTTTCAGCTATCTTATCCTGAACAATTCACGTTAAATTATAGTTACTTTTTCATCAGGATTTATCCCATATAGCTTGAGATTAAAAAATTGAATGTTTAGTTTCAGAGATAAATAATACCCGTCACAATATTGCATCGTGTTCAAACTAGTATATACATCGTTTTTCAAATTTTATCTTAGATGTTTCATTCCCCGCCTTTGTTACTTTATACACTTGTTTTTTTTTAAATTAATAACTAAAAATACTAACATTGCTGTTACTAGAAAATCAGGATATCTTTGTTCTTCCAGAAGACCCGATATCACCTTATTGTTCAGTGCAGTTGTTTGTTGTATATTATGGGCGTTCGTTTTGGGTTTTTTTTTGTTTTTTTTTTGTTTTTGTTTTTTTTTTGATTTGTTTTGTTTAATTTATAGCTGTGTATTCCTTTGATTGATGTCAATGCACTTTTTAATGTTTTAACTGTGGAAAAGACCCAAAATATTCGAAATAGCAGTCTATTAGTTTGTATTTCTTGTTTACACCTTTACCATATAAAACAAGTGATATTGAGTGGATGGATGCCTTTAAAGGTACACTTTTGATAACAAAAAGAACAGTATAGTGCATTCTACTTTTGTTATCTCTATCATATAAAGGTATGATTTTTTAAAGTATCGCTATATACTGTATTGAGATTTGATATGGCTAAATAATAAACAGAAACAAAAAGGAATTATCTTCTCAGAGGCACCTATTTACTAAGTCTGAGGAAAATCCACCACAAAGTTTTAAGTTATTTTGCAAACAAAAAAATTAACTTAAGCTTAGAATAGATTTAAATGAGTTCGATTGCAGTTGAGATCATTATTTTTGGTAGAAAAACATCTAAAGAAACTTACTCAAAATTTTTATAACATTGGGAGACTGTGAAAAGAGCCCACTCAAACTGGTGTAAAAGTCCGTCATTTGCTTATGAAGAGCTGTCTTAATTATAGCTTATCCTAAACAGTCTATAAAAGGATTCTCAAACTATCTGTTACCTAGAACCGCTACGCCAAACTAGTCTATCTTTATGTTTAACATTTGGATGGGCCATTATAAGACCATGTATTGTGTACCAGCATGACCAACATATAACCTTGCTTTTTGACAATTTTCATTTTTGATTAGCAAGTAAGCTGGGACATGGCATTTATTATGTATTAAAGAAGGCTCATGATATTGGGTTTGTTTTAATGTGGTGTTATGTCCCATTCAGCAAGTTTTGCACTATTTCATAATGTATAGTTTCTGTTGGGAGGGAAAACTGCCAATGCTTGTCAATTATGGTTGAAGCTGAGTGTACCTGGCCCAAGTCAGACTTGAATTAATTAAGAAATAGATTATTGCCAGCAGGATCTATGCGAATTAGAACATGGTCTGACCATGTTCTAATTTGCATAGAGCACAATTGCAATAATTTATTTTGATTCTAATATGTCTAACTAATAATTTAAAATTTCGAAGCAACTCTAAGAGGACGCTTTCAATGGTAATATTGTTTTTTTTTAAATAAAATATCTTTTTGAAACAGCATATTAAAGCAAAAAATATTGATATACCCATATATTTATTGAATTACCTACCTTTTTAGCAAATAATATTGAGAAATCTTAACAAATTGCATTGTTCCAGTTTGAAATTTTCTAGCTGAGAGTATTTGATGTCGGAATTCTAATTGTGACATCATACCATGCTCTATGCTTATTAGAACCCTAATGTGTTTTCAAAGCGTATGAAGGACCTCATATTAGAATCACACTCGATCTCACAGTTCACTGGAGACCCATCAAAATATTTGGTGAGTTTACTTTCGACTCTGCTTGGTAGGTCTTTCATTCTATATTTGTTCATACATAATTATAACATGATGTGACAAATACCACTATAAATCACATGTGACCTTGAACTTTGATCTCCAGGTAAAATTATAGATGGGTTTGTTTGCCATGCAAAGACTTCCCACATTTCTTTAATATTTGGCATGTGGGTATCATTATAAATTGAGCTACAGTAGATGAAGAGGGACATATTTTTAGTGCACTGAAAAATTCTATTTGTTTTAACTATTTTTTTAAATAGAGTTCAGATATTTATCCTCGTTTTATTTTCTGACTTTGCAGAAGAAATACACTGCTACACAATTTTTCCTGGTTAAAAACCATTAAAAACATTGAAGTACATAAATCTGTCAGCATATGATGACTGTATATACTACTTAAGGGACTTATTTATTTAAGTTTTTTATGTACGATAAAAATTTAAAATATCACAGTCGAACAGTTTCTTTTAAGACCCCACATTTTCATCCTCGGCTTTGTCGTGCCTGTTCTATTTTTCGTCGAACTTGATTACAATTAAGAGTAAGATCTGCATGTTTCATTTTCAACATTTCAAGTCTGTCTCTTAAATCATCTCCTTCATCCTTTCTCTCTTCAAAGTCTCTGAGTAATGGTTCATTGCCTAAAAGGCCACAACTTTGTCGTAATTTCTGATTGTCTATACGCAAAGCATCTCTTGCTTGTTTAGTCCTTGATAATATGTCTCTTTTCTGAAATTAAATTAAGATTTTGGCTAAAAAAACACTGGACTTGCCTGAAATAATAATATACACCTTTAAACCTGTGAAAACATGCTCTTGGGATGAATTCAACCAATTCTTTGTACATGAACTTGGTTTCAATGGACCCATTGTCTGACATAAACACATCTGAGCAAAACTGAGTTTGTAAGGTATACTGAGCTAAAGACAAATACAAAATGGTCAAGTGAGTTTATTATGTTCATAAATATGGATGTTACACCTGGTGCATGTAATGGACATTACAAATGTATTTTGCTAACTACACTACAGTATAATATGTCTGATAAGCTTTGACTGGGTTTCATTTTGCGTGAACAAAGTAGTTGTGTACAGTTAAACGACCTTGTAGCCATTGGGTACATTTCAGACATCTAGATGCAAGTGCAATATATAAATTGCTTTAGGTTTTACAGTGGTTATTAGATGGTTTATGACCCATATATCAAACCATTTATCAATTATTCAAAAGTACATGTTGATAACAGGAACTAACTGTTTATTTTAACCTGGTTTGAATGAAAGAAATAACAAAATACTGAACACCGAAGGAACGGCCAAAAAGACAAATCTACAAATCGAATCTAAGAAACCAGCAAACTCAAGAACCAACAACCAAAAATGAAGCTCAATTTTGTGTGGCTATTATTGTTGTACAACAATCAGTGGAAAGGTTTTTTTTTTAAATTGAATTCTCATTGTCATTCAACTATACTAGGAACACAGCTTTATTAAAAAGCCATCAAAATGCATCCCAAAATCTCCCAAGGTTAAGGGAAAAGAATGGCTTTGAATGCATGATTTTGCATTGATTGGTTTAGAAAATGTAGAAGTAATGTGGGGGGGGGGGAGTGTGGTTAGGTTACAAACAAAGAGCTATAGTGACCTAAAAATAACATTACCTGTGCTACTAAAGCCTCAACATCTCTTAATATGGTTTTTTCTCTTTGATTTTCACCTTGAACAAACTGTAATTTTTCTTTTAAATGTGTCAATACTTGAACTGTACTTGTAATCTTTTTACGTAATTTCAGTAATTCCTGCAGACAGAGGAAAAGATTTTATAATGTAAATCTATTGATATAAGTAAGACTTTTGTTTTCATGAACAGGTTCAAGACCTGATAAATTGGTAAAAACAAAATAAACTAAAAGAAAGTTCAATTTTAGCATGCATTTTTTCATCTATTTTTAATAAAGAATGTAATAAACACAAGAGATAAACAGTCCCAAAATCGTTGTATTTGTATTTTTCAGATAGGAATAAAATTTGAAAAAAATAGGAGTTCCAGAATGAATCCAATCAAAACAAAAGCTATAGTATGCCATTTTAATATGAGACATGTGTGTCGGCACATATATACTGTTGATATAATTCATTATGATCCTTTTGACATCAAGCAATAGGCAATTCTGAAGTTCACAAAATTTTCTTCTGGGCAAGAAACAGTTCCTCAGGGCTAAAAGTTATACTATACCTCATTTCTTTCCTCAATTTTTTCATTATATGTTTGGTTTTCAATCTTCAGCTGTTCAAAATCAATCAAATGCAGTCCTGCTGCCAGTTCCTCCTAAAATGATCACAAAGATTTATAAATGGAAAAAACATGACCAGAAACAGTCAGAATGTTTATGATGGGTATACTCTTGAAAAATCTAATTTAAAACAAAATCATGTAACAGTCTGCAGACTGATAAAAAGTCAAACAAATTTATTTGTAAAACCAGCATATAAATTGAAATACAAATATTGGCATATCTTGTGGGAAACCAAACTTTGCCTTTTCAAAGTTCCAATATTTAAATCTTTTTTGAACATCAAAATATACATATGCAGTTATAATTACTTGTAAATATATACATACTTTTACCTTTATCCATTTAAACAAAATTATATTAATTAAAACTTCCCTTTAAATGACAAAGAGTTGAATATTTATTTGACAAAAATTTAAACAAAAAATGCTATTATTACTAATGTTTTATAATAATACGATCACCAGGAGATGTTTTTATATTCTTATTTGTGGCAAGATTTCATGCACTAATTACATCACCGATTCTTAGCTTTACGTATATTTAATAAATATATCACTTGGACATTTTATATGTTATTTGATTCAAATATTTGAGAAAATATTTTGTCTAAATTTTGTAAAGTCAAAATGGAATATAATGCAACATAAAAATTATTTATTATATAATTAGACAAAAAATATCAATGTTTTAAATCTCATTACCTTTGATTTGAGTTCCATTTCTTTCTTCTTTAATTTATTTTTTAGTTTAATATTCTCTAATCTAACATCAACTACATCCGCTTCTTTCTTTTTCTCACCTATTAAAGCTTGCTCTATGTCCTGAAATAAATCAGTAAAATAAATTTAATATGCAAAGACAACCCACAATACTTTTTTATTTACTTTTTTTTATATACATGTATGCCGATGGAATTTATTTTACTTAATTTTGGTATTGCGCAACACCTTAGAACTCCTAAAATCATTCTAACGTATAGGTGTCGTATCAGGTGAATTTCCTGTCAGTAGTTACCTATTGTATATATGTTGGCAACTGTTAAACAACTGCAATTGCAATTTTTGATGCAGAAAAAAGGGGGGTTTAGGGGTTACCGGCACATTCTCTGCAAATAAGGTATTTTTCAACTTTCTACATGTAAATGCATAACTTTCTAAATACCTAAGAGGTTACTAATTTACACAAAACCAATGATTTACATTGATCTAAATAATGACCTGTACATACTTTTGGTGGCAGGGGTTTTCCAGACCTGTTACTAACAGCATTCAGAGCAACCTGTTTCTTGAACTCCATGAACTTATTTCTTTCTTCATCAACTTTTTGTTTTTTCTCTTCACACTTCAACCTCAAATCATCCATTTCTCTCTTATATTGATCCTTTTCTTTGTCACCTTGACTTCTGAGTTCATCAAGTTGATCTGAAAATTAATTATAAAATTGTATGAAAATAGAATCCATTTCAAAACCCATTACATTTATTTTAGATTAAATTGTTGATGTTTTTGTTATTTATAGGTAATACTTGATAATATAAACTTAGTTTTATACATCAGACTGAGTTTGTCCTTATACCTACCAGACACTTACTAATATACTTGACATATTTTGAATCCTGGTCACTGGCTGTTTTGTCATAATCTTGTCTTGCATCATCTGCTTTCTTCTTCCTAAAAAACTCTGCCAGTTTATGTTGTAACTGGTAATTCTGTTGCTGAAGCTGCTCTCTATCTGCCATAACTTGCTGCAAACATAGAACCAGTCATTTATATATAACAGCATACCCGTATTCAGCCGGGGTTCGAGGGGTTCGGACGAACCCCCCTTGGACAAGAAATTTTGATAAAAATAGGAAAAAACCAGCTGAAAATCAGTTAAGCACTATTAATGTCAGAAAATTATCAACAATCGAACCCCCCTTTACATTTTCGAACCCCCTCTTGAAAAATTCTGTCTACGGGTATGAACAGTAATGACACCCCACCCAACAAATTTCAATATGCAATTTTATTCCCCCACTTTACTATCTACAGCATTCTGCCCTGGGTGTATATTTTTTTCTGGAATAGCCCTTTTTTAGTATACAGTAGTATGCTTACTGTATCTTTGACTTCACAATATACTAATACATATAACTACATGTATCTTGACACAGGTAATAAATATTAATCTATTCTATGTAACTTTTACTTACAGTGTATCTTTCTAGTAACTCCTCTCTGTCATATTGTGGTTTCAGGTCCTATAATAAAGCAGAATCTATTTTAATTTAATTTCACAATTCCAACAAGCTTAGGGCTATGCAAGAAATCAATACACTGGGGAAGGTGTAGGCCAAACAATCTGATTTCAGTCTTTTGTTGGATTAAGGAAAAAAGTGGGGTACAATTTTTTTTCTTAGGGATTTGGGGGCTTAAATATTTAATATTACAGGTGGTGGGAATTTTTTTTTTGTAAAGAAACATTATTTGGGGGAAGTAAGAATTTGTTGCACTTAAATAAGCATACATAATAAATGTTTAATTTTTTAAGGTAAGAGAAAACTTATACATGTATAATAATTAAATACAATCTCATGCATGGTTGGAAATACAGGAATGTAAAAAGTGCATCTAAACCCCTTTTGTAATTATTTTTTAAAAATAGTCCTTCATAACTCCATCTAAAAAACTGAAATGCTGTTTATATCATGTGCCCAATTGATGTTGATATATAAAATATTCATTTAATCTTTTTATTTAAATTCACTAATAGATTGGAGTGAGCATAGGAGATGAGAGATAACTTACATATTCTTCTTCCTCATCCTCCTCTTCTTCTTCCTCTTCCTCCTCCTCTTGGGCCCTTTCTTCTGCTTCTTCATCTTCTTCTAAAAATGGAGTCATGTGACCATCTCTCATTCCAGTCTCAGATGCTGAAATCAAGTTCAACATAATTAAAATAACTTAATTCTTCTTTTCTTCTTTTATTTATAATGCAGTTTGTAGTTTTTCAGAAAATCAGATAAATGGTGTGGATAAATAAGTGTGTTTAACTTTAAGTAAAAAATCAGACAAATTTTTTACTTAACCTAATTTTGAATCTAGATCAATAACTTTTTTTAGTTGCAAACTGGATTAAATGATGAAAAATTCTACTTGTACACTTGAAGGTATGACATTATTTGTAGCTTGTCATTAAAAAAAAAACTACATATGGTATCTACAAGGATTAAATGTCTCGCTGTTTACTATTCATATTTAGTTTTAAAACATACAAGGCCATGGTTGACATTGAATTTCAATCTATAATCTCTTAATTAAGTAGTAATAATTAATATATAAATCTAATAACATACGGGGTCTTGATCGCTCTGGTGTACCAGGTTCCAGAATGTCTGGTTTGACTTCAAGAGCTGGACTTCCCTCACGAGATAACTTCTCAGCAACTTCCACGCCTGTACCATTCTCTTCTGGTCTTTCTCCATCAGCAAATGTATCACTCTGAAAATACATCACATATGCAAATTATGTGACTGTATAAAACAAAAATTCAAATTTAAACTGTATCCCTAGCCTATTCAACCAAAGTTCACTGCTGTATCAAATACCAGACAATAAGTACCAGATTCCAGACAATATCCTGTTGTATTTCAATATCAGTGGCTTCAAACCATACAATATATATGATATAAACCTTATGTATGGGGGGATGATATAATATGTAATTTCATAGGTACGTGAGTAAACATCATGTATATAGCATGTGTTGACCTCTGTGCTGATCAGAAAAATCATTCACATTTATAAATGTGCTTTAAAATTCCTGACAGCAGAAAGTAAAGTATTCTATTACCATTTATCCTAATCTATTTGATAAAAGTTTAAGATGATATCACTATAATTATTAAGAGTTCAGCACAATACAATTAATTAATTACAATTCAGACCGATATTATCATTATACCTGGGGTAGGGGTGATTTAGAATCACCCTCTTCTCCTTCCAGATCAAGTTTCTCCCTTTCCTCTCCTTCTTGTGGTTCTTCATCATCAGGTTTCTCTTCAGCCTCCCCATGTCTTTCTTCATCTCCACCTATGAAAATTAACAAAATTCTTATTATAAATTAAAATTGAAAACAAATGTAGTACATGTAACAAGTTACTGAAAAACAAATCGGTGTAAACAGACGGGACATGTTTTTTATATTCCACTCTACATACCTTGTTCATGGTGGTTTAAGTAAAAAATTTGGAACCTGTTCAGCACTGATTCAGAGAACAAGAGTTTTTAGTTTTTTAGTTTCTGTACTTCTCCAATTAAATAAATTTTAAGCAGTCAGCATAAATTAAAATTAAAATGCAGATTACAGGTATTACTTATTACATTTCATGAAGCATATAATAGTAATACAAAAAATACTTAAAAAAAACATAAACTTAAGAAGGATCCAGATCATATTCTAATTTAACAACATTTTGATTAGTCAATATTTTTTTCTAAAAAGCATGTTACAAGTATTGAATTAATTGCCTTCAGATTTTTTGTCTTCTTCACCACCTTCAGCTTCCTGTTCTTCTCCTCCTGTGGCCGTTTCTTCTGCTCTTTCCTCATCTCCTTCTTCTATTGTTTGTTCCTCAAGTGCATTATTTGAAGTGTCACCTTCTGCTAAATATTTAATTAAATAAATATTCTGTCATTTTAATTTTTTAACCATATCACTTGCTTACAAAGACTGAATTTTGTAACTTATTACAGGGTGGAAATTTCAGACAACGCAACTTCAGGACAGACATAACTTTATGCTACTTGTTTTTCTCTTTGTAGTTTGTAACAAGAAAAAAAAAGGAAAAATATAACCTTAAGTATTTTTAAATAAGTGTTTTTTCTTTGATGAATAATGTCTAGATGGTATTTAGTTATTTCCATGATATACTAGTAGATAGTTTGTTGTTGAAAGTTTTCACCAAAAACGATTCAATGACTTGTGTTTAATACCATTACTCCTTATGATTACACAGTGAATGTAGAAAAAAGTTAGAAAGAAAACAAATAAGAGCCAGTCTTAGAATTAAAGCAATTATAAAGGTTACTGGTGCAGACTTATCTATGAACATTGTTGGACTATAAATTAAAGCTGACCCATTCCAGGTTAAGACTTTTTCACCTAAGTCTGTGCACCTTCACTTAAGACTTTTTCACCTCAGTCTGTGCACCTTCACATGCTAGTAGTATATACAGATTGCCTATTTAAATCTCTTTACCATTTTTTACAGTACCAAGCATTTATAATGGATATATTTTGTATGTGGCTACTTCCCAGTAACTATTTTTTTATTCTACAGAACTGGACTCAAAACATTCACACCTAGTTGTCATTTCAATAGACTTTGTCCACAAAAATACTTGTTAAGAAAGTAATTACACAATTGGCTTACAAGGTTTAGGTGTGAACACAATACTATTCTGTAACGGTAAACACACTGTCTTATTGGTTTTATGAAGTAATAGAGGGTGTGGATTACCAACTGCACTGTTACTAGACAAATAACTACAAAAAATTGTCTCATTCTCTTCATGAAATACGCCCTTTCTGATTGACCAAACGTACTTCAGAATAATAATGTTCTTGTAGAAAACTTAATTCAAATAAAAAGTATCATAAAGTTTCACCATTTTGTATCTTATCTGGTCATGTGGCAAAAATGTGACACCACACCAACCTAATGCACTTGAATATTCTGCTGAGGTTTTTTTTCCCAGGGACAGTCACTTGATCATCTAATTGTAATGAGATTATTTATTTCTTCATGTTTATGACAATGACAATCACTTTACTATAAAAAAAGGACATTTACATGTAATTTTATATTATTTGTAATTACTCACTAAATCATGATTATGCTAAAGTAAATCCCTCCTAATGGCAGTAATTCAATTGTGAGTCATATGACCTTTATTTCTCCATTTAAAATTGAACTACTTTAGTCGTTTTAACTATTTAGTCTCCATGGAAACATTAACATAAGTCAAAGCAAGATCTGAGTCGTCAATTGTGTCTGATGTACCTTATTACAAATAAAATAACAAATGCACAGAAGTGCGCCACTACTGGTTGATACTGTAAAAGATGGTTTGCCTTAACTTGAGGCATATATAGTATACTTATTACGTTTTGGTCACATGTTAGTTTAAACGGGACATTTATCTTACTTGTCAAATTGGTTATTGTGAACAAGGCCAGTCGTAAGACATAATCATGCTAAATCTATGTTAAAGATTATCATAAAGTTTCATCACCTTTGGGTGTTTCTGGTTTAGTTTCTGGCTCTACATCTGGTTCAGCTGGTGTTTCTGCTGGTTCTTCAGTCTGTTCTTCACCATGTTCATCTTCTGCTGGTGGAGTAGCTGCTGTTTCCTCTGCTGGAGTTGGAGCCTTTTCCTAAAAAAAACCCCGAAAACATAAAATATTTTAAAGCCGCCATAACTATAAGATAAATGAATATCATTTTACATTTTAAATTTACTATAATTAAGGCATGTTATGATTTCATAACGATTAATGCATTTTTAAGTCTAACTTGACACAAACTCATTTTTTTTTCACCTATAATATTTTTACCTCTTGGTCAGCCATTTTTGTTGTCAGGGAAAACAAATCTAGAGGGCGCTGTAATTTTCTATATTTTTTTACGTTCAGCACTAGCTTTAAATATTAAAAATATATGTGTATATGTTATCTCTAGCAAATACTTAAAGGTCGAATGCGGAATGTGCAAAACGTAAAAAAAAAAAGAAAAACCAAGACAGCGTGACGTCATTTTGGAGGGAATTTCAAGCTTGCAAAATCGCGGCAGATACAACAAAAAAAAAGGAACACGATTTTTTTCTAGAACTGCAGGAAAATGTTTTCAACAGGCCACATTATTAATTCACCGAGAATTAATAAAACATCAAGAGGACAAATACAGGTAAAAAAATATACTACAAGCATTTTAACAAAACAACTGATGTAAGCAAAAAAACCTTAAAAGCTGAACTTAAAGTCAGATCCTTAAAGTAGTTTTGGTTTTGCCGACTTATGCACTGTCATTGCATGGGTGTGTGCCGGCATTTGTGAACATGAACTGAATGCTACACAGATACAATGGAACGCCATGAAAAGAAAGTGCACACACCCATGTCCTTTGTCTTCTTAATGTACTCGAGTGGTGTAGCAAATCATTTGCCAAATCTTGTATAATAATATTAGAGTATTTACAGATTAAAAGGTAATAAAAATAATAAACAAGCATATAATCATGATAATATCACAATTAACAGTAAAATTAAATTTTACTAATAGTAAATAAACTAATTTCCATTAAAAACTTTAAACAGTTGCATGTAAAGTTTGTTACATTAAATCGGTCATACTAAACGCAGAGAAGTGAAGAGAAGTAATTAAAAAATGGTTTATTTGATTAAATAAAGGTTTATTATATATAAATATTTTTTATATTGTATATATGAACATAAAGAAGCCCATATTTTTACTAAAAATATCATTTAGTTGACAATTTTGAGCAGTTGGACGATGTTTACATACGATGTAATGGCCTACAGTGGAGAGAAGTACGAGAGTACTTTCTATGAAATCACTCTTTTTTATGGTCTTAATTTTTTCACAGAAAGTGTTCTTTGAGATGAAATTGTTCCTAATCATACCTATTACATAATAAACATCATGTGTGATTCACTATACAGTTGCTTCTGTCTACTGTCAGCCATTACAACCTATATATGTAAACACTGTCGAACTGCGAAATCGTCTATTCATAGACAAATTATATAGAAATAAGGTTGTATTTTAGTCAATTTTGATAAAATTTATACAAAATATAACAAATATGTATATAATAAACCTTTATTTAATCGTATAAACCATTTTTTAATTACTTCTCTTCACTTCTCTGCATTTCTCTGCGTTTAGTAGGACCCCATTAAATAGATCAAATACACGAGGCATTTGATAATAAATTATAGATTCTCAACGAAAAGTATTTTTATTCCCCATTAAGACTTTGCACAACGAATGTGGGAGATTTTTTTCATCTCAATGTGATATATTCTAGCAAAATATACTACAGGATGCTGCATGCTACTGTATAGCCTTGCAATTCATGCATGTACCTTCCAGATTTGACAGTTACATTTATATTGAATGAGCACTTGAGTTAATGATTGTACTTTTAAAAAGCAGAATTTGGTTTCCATATAAAAAAGTATGCTATTGTGTGTTGCAGGTTAGTCATGTACAAATGAATTTTTATGTGGTACAAAGAATGAAGGGTTTAGAATATGTTATAGTGACAAGATTGTACATATGTATGAACAAAATATTTTGTTGTTTCTTTTCAGTTGATATTTGGGCCCATGTTTTCTGGTAAAACGTAAGTAGATACTTTGAAGGAACTGTTTTTCAATTAAATTTTTATTTTGTATTGTATAGCTTTTGAAATAATTTTATCTGATACACTTTAAACTTAGCCTCAACTTAAACTTTACATGTACAGCTGCTCCATGCACGTTTAAACGAAGCAAACTTACACACCATCTTTCAATCATTTTAAAGTTTTATGAAATGTCAATAAGCACCAGTTCTTAAATAAATGTATCACGTCCTGAATATAGCTGAAATATTGCTTGCTGGACGTTAAACAACAAACAAACAATCAATCAATTAAATAAATGTATGCACATGTTGATGTGTACAAGTCAAAGACAAATAGGTTCTTTCATACGTTTTTGGGAAAGACCGGTTGATCTTTCACGGGTGATAGAAATTTTGTGTCTTTTCGCGAGTGAAAGTTCACACAGACTTTCCCCAAAACGTATGAAAGTACCTATTTCTTCTGTCAACCAACAACTTTCACATCGCTATAACATATAGACTCTCCATTGTTGTAGACTCCATTGTCTCTGACGTCCAATCAGAACACCGGAAACAAGAACGTCATAGAAGAACGTTGTTATGCTTCCAAAACAACGTTCTTGTTTCTGGCGTTTTGATTGGATGACGCAGCAAGTACAGATGTTTGAGCGTGAGCTCATCTGTACTGGGTCATCTGTACCAGAAATCGGCCATTTACAGAAGAATGATAGCATTCTAGATGGAAGTAAAAATTGTATACAATGTGTATCAAAGGAAGACATACATGTACATAAATACACAATGTAGACCAGGTTGAGTCATAGTTCTACAGGTATAATTTAGTTCATCACACGGTTATCCAATTTCATAGTTTACATCTGCTATATTGGGAAATGTGAATTCTCTAATTTTGATGTAATATATCAACTGCTTGACCAGTGTGGATAATATAGTTCTCGTCACTGGTGAATTTGTTGTTCTCTGCAGTTGATTGGTTTTAAATAATAACATCATAAGAAAAACTCGTGATGTCATAAACAAAACACCATCCATTTACCGTGTATTCAAGTCATGAACATAAAATTGGTTTTGGTATAATTTGTACTTCATTTAGCAAATTTACTACTTTTTAAAATTAGAGAAACAGAATCTTACAAGGCTCTGACTTAAAATTCCATAATTTAACTATCTCAATTGGAGAAATCTGATAATCCACTTGTACCAATATAGGATCTCTATATTTAAGCAATATTTTGTCCTGAAACTGTAAATGTATTAAATTTAAGTGCACAATTTGTAAAATGTACATTGTACAAGCAGATATTATGTGAAAAATAAAGTTTATAATTAAATATGCCTGTGTAATGTATCCTAAAATACTTTGGTATTTAATTGATTGCAGTACAGAATTGATGAGGAGAATGAAGAGATATCAGATAGCCAATTACAAGTGCTTAGTTATCAAATACTCGAAAGATGACAGATATGATAAAGAGGGCATTGCTACACATGACAGGTATTACAATGAATTGTTATCCTAGGAGGTGTGAAATTGCTTACAAAATCGAATGAAAAAAATTAAGGGTGATGACGGACATGTACAAAATCATTTATGTCACAATTAACATTAACATGTTAAAAATTATATATGGATATACATATATATATATGTTAACCTATCCCAAATTGTTTTGGAAAGATTAATATTGCAACTCGGTTGTTGCTAAAAATGGGTAGAGATCATTTCCTTTGTAAGAGTTGTTAATTACTTTTAGCACTAATACTATACCCCACTCGTAAGAGAGGGGGCTATATTGCATTCACCTTGTCCGTCTGTCTGTCTGTCTGTCCAGTGCAAACTCTTGTAACAGATTTCTCTGCTTCTACTAAAGGGATTGATTTCAAATTTGGTGCACAGCTTTAGCATGATGAGTTTTACTGCACCTCCCCTTTCCAGGTCAGCCAGTAATATCTACTTCGTTTTGTGAGCCAAAAGATGGTTGAGTAGGGTATACTTAGCACAACTTAGTGCTGGTCCATGTTTAGACAAACAATGAATTTTGATACTCTACATGCCGAGATTGAAATTAAATAGTGCATATACAAGCACTTTTTGCACTACAACAAATGTGATTTGAATTTTTCACTTATCCATCTTGCATGGCCAAAACTCTTGTCGACTAGATTTTAGGTGGGTTTTTCAATGGTTTTTTGTAACATAAAATACACTGAAACAAATTTTTTTCACTATTTTTACTTATACAAGGTTTAAGTTGAATGGACATCTGTTGTCTGCAGAAACTGGATGAATGAAAGAACATAATCCAACTGACCTGTATTGCACTGTAGATTTTGTTTGTTTGAATGATGTTTACTGCAATCTTTCAGCTATGTCATGGCATCCAGGTTTTATTGGGGAGGAAACCAGAGTACCTACTAAAAACCAGACCTTTTGAAGGAAAACTGGCTTTCTTTGTCAATTAGAATTTTAATCGTGCATCCTGTAGGCAGTGAGACCTGAACCCTTAATCTCATTGTTGACAGACCACGCGGTCAATAGTAGACCTGTTACCTTAACTAATGTTAAGATATAGGAAATGAGCTGAACTAAAGTTGAAAAAAAATACACAAAATTGACAATGATTTATATTACACTGTTCATTTCTACTAATTGAGAAAAAATACTACTTAAATTTTTCGTTTGTAGACAAACTTTGCCAGCTGTTCCTGCTGATAAACTTGACGATGTTGCTACACTCGCTGAGAACTTTGAAGTAATAGGTGTTGATGAAGGACAGTTTGTATGTTATTTTATTTCAACAACTGATTTTTTTTCTTCTCTTTTTTTATGTGTGTGTGTGTGTGTGTGTCATAAAAAATAAATAAATATCTTATTTACAGAAATGGCCAGCCCCATTTGTAGAAAAAAATGTGCTGTTCCCAGTAAATGTTTTTTAAATAAATTGAAATTTTTTCATGCAAAATGTGGAGCACTGCCAAATCAAGATTTCAAGCATCTATTTCACTTTAATCAAACAAACAAAAGAAATACTAGGTAAAATGGCAACAAGCCTCATTATTTTTCTCTGGATAACAGTCTTCACGAAATGCGTCGGTCAGACAGACAAATTGATATAATAACGCTTGGTGGTAAAAAAAAATTGTGTTTCGTCGGTCTGAAAGTCCGACATTGTTATTATCCAAGTTCAAGTATCCCTGATGGTTCATTCACAGAAAATACTTATATATCTGGTAGTAGTGATTCACACAGACTTCCAACTTTAAATATGTAAAACCAATAAAAATTGCAAAGATCCTGCGTATGTAACTCATTTTTAAAACGTTTTAGTTTGGCAAATGGATTACGCGCCATTTGTTTATTTCGGGATACGTCTAATAACCAACAGCGAGAAATGAGATAAAAGGAGACTACAACGGCCTTTAATGAAAAATTGTAACTGTTTGATAAACAAACACTTTAAAATGGGGTTGAAACTCAAAAGTTTGTTTACAACATATTATATTTTAATCATTTGCTTTGATAATATATAAATATTTACTAGTAAGCTAAAATGGAAGGAATAAAGATAACTAGTTGTCAATGACCTCATAATTTCTGTAGATAGGTGTCCCATGGAGCAGTTGCTTTTAGCTTTGTGAATTATTTCTGTGTAATTGTATAATAAAATGTTATTTTAGCTTGTTTATAACAGTTATGAATAGTATGATGTTTACAAATACTATGTATGATATATATGTCTGTATCTACATGCATATTAGGTAGCTAGTTAAATGTAAACAAAGGCAACATCAGACAAATTTGGTCTGGCAAAAGCTGCTTTGGTCCAGCATTATCTGGGGAAGTTGGTGGACCAAATGTCCACCATTCTTTGGAAAGAGTTCGTGAAGAATGGAATAATACTGCAGGGAAACTAAAATGTTACATTTCTTTAATGTACACCATTTGGGATTATTGTGGTTTTGACATACAAGCTTTTTGTGTTTGCCATGTCTTGTAAAGTTATATATAACATAGTGTCCTTACACATCACACCTGTTAGGTACCGATACAAATCATCACCTCCAGGACTTATTTAAACTGCACATGTTTATGGTACCATACAAGATGGACATCTCAAAGACCTATTGTTTATTGTTTTTAGTTCCCAGATGTTGTAAGCTTTAGTGACGAGATGGCAGAGAGAGGTAAAATTGTTATTGTGGCAGCTTTAGATGGAACATTCCAGAAAAAGGTAAGGATAGCACCCATAGAAATATTTGGAGTGAGCAGCCCACTATAATACATTAGACCCCACACAAAAATTTGGAGCAGCCAACTATTAACAGTGATTTTCCTATCTTCATTTAAGGGCAGGTTTTTCCCCATTCCCACAGCAAAAACAATATTTTTTCCCCATTTATATAAGTCAGAATTCATAATTCTAAAAAATAAATTAAATAGTGCAAACTTAGTGACTCTATCTTGTCATCAGAGTTCAGATACTTTTTTCATTGATGGAATTAGTTCCCTATGTTTACAAAAACGCACTGGGCACTTAAAATTTTATATATGTTATGAAAACCCTATGCTATACAGTTCCAAGGCAGAAAGTAGAATTATAGGAAGATGTCACAATTTAATGCACAATTTTTTGTTTTAATGGGAAAAATGATGCACTGTGTGTCCTTTTCCTGATCTCTGTGTCATTCTTGTGAACTTAATCCAATTAAAGATCAACAGACAAAAACCATTCTCATTTAAATAAACAGGCCTCGGTTGCTGAATGGTAAATGTAGTTCATCTTCTGATCACATGGTCTGTCAACACTGTGATTGCAGGTTTGAGTTTCACTGTGGGCTCGAATTGAATATTAATTTACAAGGATTGCCAGTTTTCCTACCAAAGGTCAGGGGTTTTAACTGGGGACTCTGGCTTTTTCCCCAATAAAAACTGGATGTCATGATATAGCTGAAAAATGTCTAAATATTATTTCAACAAACAAAAATTATGAATAAACTGTTAAAAAACAATATTTTTACTTGATTCAGATTACTATAAACGTTATGTCTGTCCTACGGGATTTTGTCTGACAAAATTGAAAACTGCTACCACGTTTGGTGGAGTTTATGGTCCTTTTGTAAATCTCATATTACACTATTTGAACAATTATTTTCCACAGTTAAACAGCGTTTTGATATGCGGCTGAATTTTCATTTTGATAGATCAAATTTCCATAGGAAGTCAGCCATTTTTGTTTCTAAAGGAAGTTTGTAAAAGAATAATGTTAGAATTGTACGAAAATACCACATAAGACTCTACAACAAAATGTCGACCGCCATTGACAACAATCAACAGGACAAAAAAAAATCGAGTCTGTATTTATGTATAATCCCCACCATTCCTTTCCAACTAAAATTAAAAGAAAAAAACCGCAGACAATACGACCCTAATTACGGCAATATATTGTTATATTGTATATTTTAGGGTTTTGGAGACATACTGAACCTTGTACCATTAGCTGAGAATGTTATCAAACTAAATGCCGTATGTATGGGTTGTAATAATGAAGGATCCTTTACAAAGAGAAAAGGACAGGAAACTGCTGTAAGTACAATTGTGCATAAATTTTTGTTTTATTATAGCTGCTTTGTTCTCATATCATATGTACGCATGGCAACAATTATATTTATTGGATTTGAAAATTTTAAAACTTATTATTGATAGACTAAATACAGGACACATTTACTAACTTTATGACAGAAAATCCAATGACATCTACAGTAATTTTTAATAGATAAACTTTATAGTCGTAAACTCTCAGTAACTTTTTAAGACTGTTATCATGCAAGGTCTGCTCAATTCCACCATTAATGTACAAGGATTGCCAGTTTACTAGCTGAAGATCAGGGGTTCTCAACAGGGACTTCTGTTTCCCTTCTACCAATGCAAAACAGTGTAGGTGAAATTGGGATATAACCCCCATCCAAACAAACTATTGGGAAGTTGAATGTGATTTTTTTTTACAGAAGAATACTTGTATAAACATGCAGCCTGCTGTTTTTTATCTTGAAACTATGTTGATGTAACTAAAGAATAATGTTATTTTGGGACAATGATTTCTGATTATTTTTATGCCCCCGCAACGACATGTCGGGGGGCATTAAGTTTTACTCATGTCCGTCCGTCCGTCCGAACAAATTTCCGTCAAGCTTTTCTCAGAAACCGTACATGAGAACAATTTTAAATTTGGCAGGGTGGTTAAGTATCACAAGTTGTACGTCCTAAGCGTATTTCAGACCTGTCGGACAACTACTTCCTGTTTGGGACTTCATTTGTACGTAAATACGTCCGTCTGTATGTACAAATTTCCGTCAAGCTTTTCTCAGAAACCGTACATGAGAACAATTTGAAATTTGGCAGGGTTGTTCAGTATCACAAGTTGTATGGCCTAAGCGACTTTCAGACCTGTCGGACAACTACTTCCTGTTTGGGACTTACTTTAGCGGGGGCATCCGTGTCCCATGGACACATTCTTCAATTTTTTTCAACTGTTGTTAGTTCTATTCATACAGTGTATTTGTTCCATTTGTTAATTTAATTCATTCATCATTTATTTTCTAGGTTGAGGTAATAGGAGGTGCAGACAAATACTGGGCTGTTTGTAGAACCTGCTTTAAATCACCTCTCAAATCTCCGATGAAATCTCCAAGAAAGAATGAAACTCCAACCTTTAATTCGGTCAAAGAAGCCAAGATGGTTGCCAACAGAAAACTGTTCAGTTCTCCAATAAAAAATTGCTAGTTAATTTAAATTATTTAATGTATGTAGTCCCGAGTATTGACATATGTGTAGTTTGTTTTGTATAACAGATATGTATGTGTATTTATTATGGAATACTAATTGGAGGTTACATAACCTAATATTTAATATATTTATCAACAAGTCTTGATGGTCCGATGTAATTGTAAATAATTTTGAATGCTCTTCATAAAATACAATGACAAGTTTGACATCTTGATTGTTAATTTTTAAATTCATATTTAAAAAAATGTTACTGTTTTGTATTACTGATAAACAATTACAGTTGAAAATAAATTGTGGACCACTTTTCTGTTACTATCTGTCACTGAATTTTTTTTTGTATTTGTAGTTTTTAATTTTTTGAATTAAAATAACATATTAATGGTAAAAGATATGTTGATTGTTTCTTTAAAGCATCATCTTCATCATTTAAACTTTTTTTTTGCAGGTCAGAAGTTCTTTTAAAACTGTTTACTTTTGAAAACAATTTTATATTAAAAGCAAAAATTGCTATAAAAGAGAAAAAAAAATGAATTGATCACTTTGAAGTTTTTCCTTGTTTTTACTTAAAATCTTGTATTAATATTTAAAGCTATGTGGAGTGTCTTTCAATCACCATTTGAATAATTTCATAATTGTTTTTAGCAGTTCAGAAATAATATTTATTATCAGTATATTGCCAATTTATATAATTGTTTGGCATAACATTGGTCTTCATTTAGAATATTTGGTTGGTTAATTACATCTAAATGTACATTTATTTTTTACCTTGAACATTTTGAATCTTGTATGTTCTATCAAATCAAAATAAGTAAGTATTATACAAAATCAGGAACAATGCTCAAGAAAGATAATTAAGGTTTTTCAAATTCCATGATTTTTACGAACATATCTATTAAAACTTGTATATTTACACCTGTAGTCTTATTTGTAACTCATAATGATATTTTTTTTGGTTGAAACTCCATAAAAAAATTTTCTTCATAACATCACTTTTGTTAGGTTTATATTATCTTGTTACGAGTATTTGTTGTGTATTTTAACATTAGTGCAAATATATACCGTATATAATTGTACATAACATCAAAATACTGTCTGTTCGATATAGCATATTTATGTCCAATTTTATTGCATGCAGTAGTTTCTTCAATTTAGTTTTAATTGGCGAGATCTCGTTTTTTAAATGTTTTATTTTGGAGCAAAGATCACTTAAATAGTGTTGGCTTGTCCAGTGTTTGTAACTGTATGGCCTTTTTTAATTCTGTTTATTTATATTTTTTTTTAATTCTGTTTTTTTATTGTATTTTTTGGTTTAAGGTTTTATTCATTTATTTGATAAAACCATGTTCCACATAAATAACACTTGTTAAAACTCGACTCTATCATGATTTTATACTTTTGTACTGTGCATGAAGTCTTTTAAAGTTTAAAAATTTTTTTATATATATGAATGTCCAGATAATCTTAAATTTATTGGTTTTTTTTTCAATTATACAAAGATTTTCTATGCAATAGTAGTTAATAGTGTAAAATGAAATAAAGATACAGTTATCTGTAACATAAACAATTTTGTACAGATATTCCGATCTTTTCTGTATAATTTTTTGTTGAATACAACTGGACAACCAATTCTGCACCCCACGACAGTAATGAAAATTCCCATCACTTCCCTATCCTCTGTGATGCAATTTAGTATAAACTGTCAGTATAAACTTGAATACCTCAACGTTCATGTGTATCATAGACATGTCCATATAAACTGTTTATGTAATATATATTCATTATCCCCTGTATTCATAGAACTTTGTTCATATATATTCATTTTTATAACCCTTGTATTCCCACTGTTTTCATAGAACTGTGTTAATTCAATATACATGTATATACTCCACCAGTACAAACCTTCTATATTTATTAATAAGTATATATTATACTATACCAGTGATCTTGCCTGTAGCCAAAAACTTTTTGAATCTATAGCTACGCTATTCTTTCACATCAAGATGTAAATTGGTTACTTCGTACTAGTGGTCTTGACCAACTGACACAGCCAATGAGACCAACTGCCGTTGTACACGAAAGAATAGTCCACAGTGTAGAATTGTATTAAAAAATAGTTGTATATTTTTTAACTTTTAACATGGTATTGTAGGTATATGTAAGTGACTGAAATTTATCTATTAAAAAATGTTGTGCATTGTTCCAAGAATACAAGATTAATTTTATCACATTTTAGTGGTTGATATGGTTTGGTACAAGTGCTGCTACTTCTGAGGTTAAGGCACAGGTATTTTAATCATCTTTTTGTAATTTTATTATGTCAGGTTTATACTTGGTGCCAATAAAGATAAAGAATCGTCAAGTTATTTTGTTATTTTTTAGTACATCTTGTCAAAATTTGTTTGTTATTCTGATAATAATCAGTGACTATCTGCGTTTTACTAGGAACCATTAATAGGAATGACATTTGGGAAACAAGCAAATTTTGAACATATATTTTATTAATATTAGTTGATAAATGAATTTGGCATGGGGAGTTCACTTGGAAATCCTACTTACACATCCACTATGCTGTCAAAAGGGGAGATTCTTGAAAATTACAAATAGATGTAAGCATCCCTATCCATATCAAAGTCTAATATAGTGTTCTCCCCATCTTGTATTGGAAACCAAAAGTTCAAAGCAATCCATACAAACGGCAGGATCGTTTTAAGTGTACTACCAAACCACCATCAAAGCTCCTGACTGTTAGAACAATAAACCGGGCTTAGAAAATACAGTAACACATGATACTCCAGAAGTGGCATAAATGAAATGTGGATACTACAAAATTCTAAAGACCTGATGGACATCTTGAGGTCTGATTTCTTCTGCAATGTAACAGCGATAAAACTTCGATTTTTCGACTTCCTCATATGCAGCTTAAAGCCAGTCTTAAAGTGCTGCTTTTTCACAGAAAAACGGAATGCGACCATATAAATACCTGGTAGTTAGTCATGACATAACTTTCTTAGTCATCTATGACTAAATCAAATAATAAAAAACCGAAAACCAACTGTCTAATGTTAGATGTTCTGATTGACAACATATTTGTAGATGTTTTTAAACCGACTTGTTATTCCCATGAGTACTAATTGTGCTCCTTTGAAGCAGAGTTCATAGGCCTGCGAAGAAGAGAAAGTCCAGATTTTTAATTTCACATTCCGCTATATTGATGATTTTTTGTCCCTTAATGCTAAATTTGAAATTCAATCAACTTAAGCGAGCTTGAAATTAAAGACACCACCAATAAACTAGTACTTGGCTCGACCTCTTACATAGACCTACTGATAGAATTGGACGCTGAAAATTACAAACTAGACTCGACGACGAGACTTCAACTTGGTAATTGTTAACTTCTATTTCATTGATAACGAAATACCTGCGGCTCCAGCATGGTGTGTACATTTCACAACTTTTGCGTTATTCTAGATCCTGCAATCGTTATTTCCATTTTCTAGAACGGTCACTACTGTTTACTACTAAACTACTCAAACAAGAGTTTGTTATACCTTAGGAAGTTCTATGGTCGTCACCATGACATAATTGATCATAATTGGAAATCAATCTCTTAAATACGATTGGACATTTTGGCATTCTTTCCTATTTATGGATTAGACTTGATAACACTTCTGTTTTAAAAATCTACATAAGTGGTCTTAATCGTGGCACTTTCAAACACTAAATATCCAATATATGGCTTATTCTTGTATTACCTGACAACCCCCACCAGCACTCGGAACCATCTCAGTATTGTCACTGCGACTAAGGGGGAGATAGACAGATAGCATATTACTTTATTCAAGAGGTTTGACAGAACAGGTTCTAGGAATAAAAAACTGATAAACACAAAATTCTCTTTCCACTTGAACCACTATATAACAAAAAGGTTTAATGCAAACAAATTTTTTGTTATATTTCTTTGAACAATTGATTGAAAAAAATGAATTGCAAATATCAAAGGGGCACAACGTGTAACAAACTCTGCATATTACAAACAGCCTAAATGATTATTAAAAAAAAAACTTTCTATCATCATGATCATGCACTTTATATCTTGCATTAATCAAGATAAATACTTTCCTCGGTAATATTCTTATTGAATGGGTAAACTATAAAAGGAATTTTTTTTAAATGACCAATGTATCTTTTAACAAAACATTTGGAGTTTCATATTAACATCATGCTATACCTAGGTTGCAAGAAAAAAAACACTTGTCCGCGCCTTTAATAAGTTTTACTATAGATAGATACCATCCTTGTTGAAAATATTCTGTCGTTTGAAAATATGATTGCAAATAGTTTTCCCAATTTATGAATTCAGTACACAGTGGTTGTGCTGCGATGATTGTTGGATTAACATATTACTGACTTGTGGTATATGATACATATCTATTTTCAGCAACAAACCAACTCCCACACTACCGTAATGGAAGCGGAAGGTTTGGCATGTCATAAAACCTGCATGGTTTAACCCACCATTTCTTTCGAAATGCCAGTAAGAAGTAAATACCATTGCTGCAGTTGCTATATTTTTGGTTGGTGGTCCTTAAATTTGCCATTTTCTTGGACTTTGATTTGTGGATTGTCGTTAAGAACAATTTCCTTGGTGTTCGGTAATTTTTACCTTCCGTCATACATCCAAGCATTATAAAAAGGTTGCTCAACAATATTTGTTTTACATGTAAAAGAAATAGTAAAAAAAAATAGAAAACAAAAGGAAAATTTATTTTTCTTTTAAGAATAATTGTTTTATTTATTTGATAACAAACAGGTGAAAAGAACAAGTTAATATTTTTAATCAGATATGCATCACATAAAATTGTTAAAAGATGAAAACAAATGTAGAAATTTTCTCTTGATGTTATATCAAAGCTAATTGAGAACACAGATTGTTGCTGACGAAAGACTTACTCATAATATGAAATATGAAAGTGCTACAAAAAGTTCAAAATGTATTTGTAATATGAGATATACAATCTATATAAATTATATTTATCTACATATTCTTACAAAAGTCTTAACACCATAAAAAATTTTAATGTTTTATATTCAATATATACATTCAGGGTTTAGGCAAAGGTTGACGGTTCACACGCTCAACCTAGAGTTAACAGAGCTTTCATATGCGATTCCAGGTAGCGGATGAAGGATGCATTCTCTGGCATGGGGTACCAAGCTATAATACAGACAACGAAGTTATAGAACATAAGGTGTGTGCCGTTAGTGGAGAATTTCATGCTCCTTTCAAATTGTTTAAGGTAAACAAGATGCTTATTGTAACTTATCGATATCCCATTACCGAACTCTCCATTCTAATAGCAATCAAAATTTCTAAAATGTTGGCTTTTCTCTTTTCCACGTCCTCAATATATAGCTAAAAAGTCTGCCGGGAATATTAGCAACCCTTTATTAATTCCACCAAACATTCTGGATATTTTAAAAATTTTAAAAGTTGCCTTGAGTTTTAAACTTGATTATTGTTGTCCATACCCTGACATGAAATTAAGTACCAAAAACAAAAACACTTTTATTTGATATGGGAAGATCTTTTAAAATGAAAATAATCATTTTATTAGTGTTTTATTCTATACATTTTAGTAACTGATAAAGTGCGTTTTCTTTTACAATTTGACAATTAAAATCACAAAGAAACAAATAGCTGCATAGCACAAATTTAACGAGTTAATAATGAATTAAGTACAAAAATCTCAACATAGCAAACATAGATGGTTACACCAACTTTTCAACATTGCATCTTCCATATGGGGTACCTGCAGTTAATATTTTATGCGTGAAAATCCTCTCAAATTAAACCCCCGAAATCAGTGGCTTGTGTAAGTTGAAATGTTAGACTACATTATTAACAAAAAGCTCTACTTTCTCGGCTCTTATAAATGTTTCCCCAAATATAGAAAATTTTCAATCAATTTTTTCTTTCTTTAAATTTTGCTATTTCTATTTTCAGAGCCCCAACATCCAATCAGATGCATCCGTGTATTTTCTTCTGATTACTATCTTGGGTTTAAAAATTTCCCGGTATAATGTAAACCAATAATTGATTTATTGTAACCAGATGAGAATATATAACATTTGTTTCCCTTTCATCACAACTACAAAACGGGAAAGAACAGGAGTTGATTTCACAAAAAATCGTAAGTGTCAAATCTATCGCAAGTGTTGGAAGATCAAAGGAAAATCTATTGTGACGTCAGCACTTACTATTTTACACTTACGACATTTTGGGAAATCGACTCCAGCAACTAAGGCAACAATCTCATTATATATCTTAAATAACTAACACATTTATAACTATAGAGAATTAGTCTGATCAGCAAATTCTTGAAGAACAAATTGAAACTTTTTGATGGCTAAATCTACATCATCTGACGAGATGTCACAATGTAAAACAATTCTGAGAAGTTTTTCATTGTATGCGAAAGTCTTTACTACCACTGCTTCTCCTATCGATCTCCTTTCTTCATCTGTAACCTAGTAAATCAAAGCAAAAAATTCAAACCTCATGCAAATGTTTTTTGCTGTAATGAATTATATTTTTTCTGGCCTAATTATGCGAAATGTGCCAAAATAAACTTGAAAAAAACCAAATGGAACAAAGAACCCACCAAATAAGGCAGTGAAATATTACAGCTTCTCTTCCAATGTCATATTGCTTTTTTATAGGAAATTTATTAAAAATTGCCTATTGTCATTACAAATTTTGAATTTCGTAAATCTGCCATTAAAAGGTCACCTGGCTCGGAAATAATCATAACATATCATTAGACATAAGTTTGCTTAATGATAATTAGATCATAAGCTCAATGAGCTAATGACAATCCTTAAGATTTAATATGCTGTGCAATTGTGAAAGGATGAAGAGAAAAAGTAAAAAAATATTATAAGTTAATATAATCAGAGCTTATGCTGTTTGAATATGGCTACATCATGGTTTTTGAATATAGGTTTCTTGTGACGGCGTTAACACTACAGTTTGCTTTTCTCTTTTTAAGCCTAAGCCATAGGTAAATCAATTTTGGTCAGAGGAAGATTGCAAGAAGGACTTGTCAGTGACATTTTACTTGACATTTACATTAATTTCACGGTCAAGTGGCTACGAGAAAAATTTAGTATTAATCCAGTAACCATACATAGTCTGATGACAATATTTCGCAAATAGGCTGCTGAATAAAAAGATTACTGTCTGGTAAGTGTAACTTGACATCGACGTCAATTTGACGGCTAGTTCATGCGTTAAAGATATGACCGTAGGTCATTCCTACATAACCATGCATAAAGGCTAACACTATTGGGTACATACGTTGCTGAGGATTAGTACAAGACAGTCAAATCTATAGTAAGCGTTACATGACATTGACTACAATTTCACAGTCTCAGTGTTTGCAGTAGGCCAGCCATGGTTGGTATGCAGTGTGCTTTTGAGTAACAGTTAAGCTGATTGGAAAATGCATAATTGGATTTTAGCATAGAAAAATCACTTTTATTAAGCTACGCCTATAATATAAAAAATAATTGTTGTTTTCTACAACGTGTTATTAAATGACATTACATTTATTGTCATATCTGATATAATGCAAAAATAAAGTTGCTTTTGTTGTGATTTTGTTCTGGCATTGTGTTCTCACAAATTAAGGATATAATATATTGATTGACATTTCTAGTTTTTCCTTTAGATTATATAACCTAATATCACTATACTTACAAATACCAGACATATTTATTTGTGACATCACATTGTAAGCCCGTTCATCTATATTGAACAATAATGTCTCTATATAATATAACATTTTATAATCTTCATTGATGACATTTTATTTAAACAGTCTTATAAAAGATACCTGCAGTAGTCTATCATGTAACTTATAGGCTGTTATATCATCACGTAACATTGTAATGAAAACAATATTGGTATGAACTCCGTTGATATCTATGGAAACTAGGTTGCTGTGATGCTCCATAATTCCTGACAAACGAATACATGTAAAATACTACAACATATTTGGTACGTATTGATACAAAAGACACACATCAGGTCAACTGCTTTTTGATGATATACTAGTAGCTATTTTGTTTCAAAAGAAAAAAAGCTTTCTGCATATTTAACACTCGGAACGACAAAAAAATAATAATAATAAATATTCTTGTGTACAAAATGGTTGCAAGTATGTAAAATATTATAAAAATTAAATTATAAGTAAAAAATAGAATAAACTTGGGAAAAACTATTGGTCTTTTCACCATTTATATCTTGCCAACCGAAAATAATCTCTAGACAAACTAGATAATCAAAAGGCTAGTTAAAATAGAGATGCAATAACAGGGCTTCGTATTAGTGTGAAGTTCCTTTGTTACTTTGCTTCTTTCAAAAAACAAAACGCCTATTACAAGTGAAAAAAATAGAACGTTGCAAAAATTGGTGCATAAAAATCAGTTCATTTTAAACTATCTAATCTTCATAGCGCTATTAGAAAAAAAGATAGGTAATATCATTTTACATTCACTGAAAGCTTAATGAGTAATAATGAATATCGAATTGGGGACATTATTTGATAAATGTTCCAGGCAGTTAGCACTTAACTGTAATAATAAGCGTGCCAACACTGAACTTGTGAGTTCTAAACTGCAACCTTAACTTAGATGGATTGCCAATGGGTACTGTTGTCTAACGCTCCAAATGAAAATTCTACTTTAGGATAAAGCTTAAAAAAAATTGCTGGAACCATTTAACTCAATTACAAAAACTATAATAAATACAAAATTTGTATCTTCTTTTGAGACCTTGTATATTAAATGTCAGATAAAAGTTAAATCACTAAATTTGCAAAAACCAAAATTATGAAAAACAAGACACTAACATGACTATTAAATATCTTCAAAAAAAATCCAGCAAAAAAGGCTGTTAAAATTTTATTAGAATTGGTCCCATATTGGTAAAGTATAAATAAATACAACCGTTAAAAAGACTTGGACCATACGCTTCTTTATATTCGTATATTTTTCGGAAAGCCTAAATGCAGTTAGACGTTAGTACCATAAAAGGGTGTTTCAACTATACTTAAGTTGGTGAACTTCAAAAGTTGATATAAATAAATATGATTTTAGAAGGAGTAAAATATCTACCTTTTGATAAACTCGTAGCCAACTCGTGGTCTACCCGTAACCTGGGGACTACATTGTCTAATGCATATAGAGCAGCTGCTGCCAGCATACCTCCTTGTCTTATACCACCGCCTAAGGCTCTTCTTAGACGTCTTGCACTGGAAATATATATAAAACGCCAAAAATCTTATCTTCATGTTGACTTTCCGTTCAGTCTATATTGATACGTTAATACCACACTTATATTGGAAGGCTTGGGGATTTAAGTTTGTCAAAAGATAAACATGTTTCTATATTACATGTTACTATAAAATGACAAATGTCTGCCAGCTGGTACCATTATCACCTGCTGAGTATTGTCTTTTTATACATATTTAAAATGTTTGTGTGAGATAAATCTGTTGTAGTTGTTTTTCACATGAGATTCACTCTGAGTATTTTGTTCTCATGTTCATCATATTTTTGTCACATTAAACGAAAACTTACTTGTAAATGAATTCGTCAGTTCCTGCAATAACAGAGCCCACCGGTGCTGATAAGCCCTACAAAGTATGGAATTGTTCTGTTTTTTATGCCCATTTATACACAGAGACTTCCAAAAAGTAGCATGCACAGTTTCGTTATCATACGAAATGATTAAAATTTGAATTACAAGAAATATCGATTTGGTACAGGAAATATGTTAACAGTATTTACTTTTTGGTGGAATTTGATTTGTTTGCAAATATCAAGTCACCTTTTTGTCCAATTTTATTTTACATTTGTGTCAATCTGGAATAAACTAATGCAATAAGGCATACGTTGAGTACTAATTATGTTATTAAAAAATTGATTCAAGATTGACAAAACAAACATATAATGACATAAAGCGCATCAAAATCAAGATACCCATTAGCATAAGAACATACATTTACCTAGGACCAGCCAATAAAATATACATAGTTTGGCTTCAACCAGCCTTGCTGTTTATGAGAGATGCTCAGTTTAATATATTCCAATACGTCCAGTGGTGATAACCTTTTCAATTTTTTTAAGGGTTTGCAAACAAACGTAAACTTAAAAAACAGTCATCCAATGAATATTTTGACCACGTTAGGTTTAATTGACCTAGTACTTGTCTGAATGAAGATGACTAAAAGTAACAATTACCATACAACACAAAGTAATGATCATAATACATGTAGCTCACCAGACCCAGACAAAATTGCCAAGAAGCTAATAAAATCAAATCAAAATATTGACATATTGAAAGCAAATGAAAATATACAAAAGGTGTGTTTGCTTCATTCTACATTGTATATAAAAAAGCAGCAATTTTATACAGTCTGAAATCGTCAAATGGTCTATTGACTATTATCAAAACAAGTTGCACGTTGCATAATAAGTATAAATGTACAATATTTGTTGTAAAATATGTGGTTAAAAAGCTAAAATATTTGCTTCATTGAGACAAGTTTATATTTGAGTTGACACTTCTAATTGCCATTAATTTCTCTTTTTATAAATAAGATATCAAAATTATTGATACCAATGCTAGACATTATATGTCATAGCTGTATTTTCTACAGAAGTACTGCCTGTTTCATCTTAATCTCTTATATAACATGTGTACCTTTGAAAAGCAAACATTGACAGAATCTGTATACTTCAGTATATCTTTGACAGGGATATTAAGAGCTGTAGCTGCATTCATTACTCTAGCACCATCTAAATGCACTTTTACGTTGGTATCTTTAGCTATTTTGTATACATGGATATAACAAGATTTCTTTTATTACTGTCATTACTGCTGGGGCGATGACTTATTACCAGCTGGCAAGATAAGATTACCAAATACGTCTTAATGTTGTTATGATCCTTGTATTTATAAAAGTACATTCAGAAATTTTTTTAAACCTGTCTTTATTTATTAACTTATATTAAATCGAATTTACATAAAAACATTATTTTAAATAAAAGATATATTTATATAATTATTTTTCAACATAAATTAAAATACTGTAGATAATTTTGCACGTCTAGAAATGTTAGTTGCACCTGGACTTGAAAATTTTACAGGTAAATCATTTGGCGTGTTCACGTTTCTCCAACATTTGATATCTAATTAAAGCAACATTCAATTAAGGGAGGGGATTAGGGGGGTCTGAAGGATTATCGTGTTGATATTCACCTGTAATAATTACCAGTTTAATAAACATTGATTTGTTATACATTTTGTGTCTTAACTTATTATTTTGCATTTCGTTTTACATAAAAAGAAATATCATATACATTGACAAAAAAACACTAATGTATTGTCTATAAATGAATTTAATAAAAAATTTATATTAAATTAAAATCATTATTAAAACGTATAACCAAGTACATGTATCTCCATCTAGTGACAAGATGGCGGACCCCCAGAAGTGCAGTTTTTACAATTCAACGTAGAAACTTAACCATTGAAAATATAATAAAACATCAAGAGTCCACGGTGTTTCTTTTTATTTGAAGAATAACAATATACAATTTTTCATTTTTTCGCGAATTTTTTTTAAAGAAACAATTGTGTAGATTTTAAAGCTTTTCAGCAAAGTTTACATTATTAAACAACAATTATTACAATTGGGTCACACAACAAAAAATATGGCAATTAAATGTAGTTTCTAGTAGCGGTTCGTAGAGTGATAGATATAAAAGGATTCATACTTCAATTTTAATCTTTAATTTTAAAATAAATACTAGTAAATATGTAATAAATTTATTATTGTTTTTTTTCATATCCTCTGATAATGAAAGGAAATAAACATTTAATATTTCTAAATTTTTCAGTGCTCCCTTCTGACAGTTATTGCCAATCAATATCGATTAAATTGAGCCAAGCCCATATAAAAGGATAATTGATATATGTGTAAACTTGTAAAAATAAAAAATAAATAATGTGTACGTTTTCCATCAATGTAATTGTCTGTCTGTGATTCTTAGATGAACAAGCACTTCTATTTGTTTAGCAAGAGTAAAATAAAAATGTTACCTGTTCCATAAAAGTTAGTGGTACAACTTTCCCTCCACAGAAACTGTGTGTATTTTCCAAGCATATAAGTCTGGTATAGGCAAAGTGTGGGTCATCGATCTGACGAATCCTTTGTTTCATTACGTCTATGTCAAATGTTCCATCAGGTTTATTTTCTAGCAAAGAAACCAATACACCAGCAATCTGACAGAAATAAAACCAACTATATAATTTATAACTTCATAAATATTATCTAATAAAATCTCACAAATAAAGAAGCTTATGGAATTGTTCGGATTCAATGCATTTGTTGTACACTATACATAACAGAAAAAAGCTATTTGTATGTGTTTTGTCAGTACAAAATTGCAAACATATTATATTTATCTACATAACATAACTACATATAGATGCACTAACAGTCTTACATTTCTGGCCAAAAAAATACAGAGATTTGTTCTTAATATATCTACTTTACAATACGATAACTAAAATAATCAGCAGTTTTGACCTACAATAATAAAACAAATTTAACAATGTATACATACAAATGATATGCCGCCCTGTTCATCTACAAAAATGTGACAGTGGCTACCCATAATGGCTTCTTCACCCCTTCTAGGACAGTGGACACAAACTACAAACATTTAAGTTGCTCATAAATATCTTATTGTATAATCAAATATGGGGCCACGTGCTATTGGTCACATGGTCTGTCAACACTTAGGTTGCGGATTCAAGTCTTACTGCGGGCAGGGTGAAAAAAAGCCGTTTTCCTACAGTAACTGTACGTCAGGGGTTTCTCCGGAAATTCCCGCTTTCTCCACAATAAAAACTGAACGACATGTAGCTCTAAAATTGCCGAAAGTAGCATTAAACACAATTCAAACAAACAAAAACAATTTAATAAAAAAAAGAATAGTATCGCTACTGTAATGATAAGAATGATTATCTTTAAAAGGTTATCAGAAATAATTTACCTGTAGATTCTTAGACATCTAAAGGTGCCATCAAAGTTTTCTATGAATGGATCATTTAATGTAAAGGTGTTTTTGCTTCAGATTTGTAGGAAAAATTACATATAGAAGATCTACCTCCAAAAGAATAAATTATCAGATATGCTCATGGAAATTGATCATATGTTTAATTTAATGGCAATGACACATATATTGTGAACTTTTATTATAGAATACTTTTACTGATAACTTCATATATATTGCAGTTCTGAAACATCAGTATCTATACAATCGAAATTCTCATTTAGAAGGGGTTTTTTTTTAAATATTCAACACTTTTGTAAATTTCAGACAAAATGTGTCAATGAAAACAATAAATATGTGAGCTAATGCTCACTAGTGATACCCCACTTTTACAAAAAGAATTCAGAGAACAGGAAGTAGATGACCAAGGATACAAAATTGCTATTCACCATATAGTACTATAGGATAAAGCATGCAAAACATCAGGCTTCTGGATTCTATAATTGCTAACAAAACTGCGACACAAATTTTTGTACGGACGGACAAGGGTTAAACAGTTTACACCCATCTTCTTCGAAGCGGGATATAATGATCTAGATTTCTAAGTAGGTTTTTTAAAGAAAAGAAATCATCATTTAATATACCTATATTATCAGTAACAATAAAAACTAGAAAAAGAAATGCAAACGTCAAGTAATTAAGTGACAGAAAAAAGGAAAATTTACAGGCTGTCTGAACTATCTTTTCATTGGAAATCATGGTTACTTAATAAAACAGTAAAAAATTTAAAACAATTAGTTGGTATAGCATCAAAGTAAACACTTATAACGTATTTACTAAAGTTTATAAAAGTTTACGTTTATATTATTTACTGTAACTCGTCACTAAAATGCCTTCTACAAAATTTAGCTTCAAATTGTTGATTACTTCTTTTTACAGACTAAATCTTTTTCCTAACCAAATGCATATCATTTCATTAATTCCACGGTAAAACAAATATATACCTGATAATAAGTTACCCATGGTTCCAGAGGGCACAAACAAAGCTTGTTCTTTTCCAAACAATTCAGCACATCTTTTTTGTAATTCTGCAATAAAACAACAAATACATGAAGATTTTTAACTATTAGCACAAATAGTCTGTTTTATGATATTCAGTTCTAAACGCCAAAAGCAATTCTAAGAATTAAGCTATATTGTTTTAAATATTTATATCGAATACGCTTAATGTAATAAGATAGGGAAGCAAAACCAATAGGGTTGAATGTGGCTTATCTGAACTTTTGTTTTTGTTTCAGGGCGTTCAATGTCTTTCTCACAATTCTCATTCCTGTTTTTAATTTACACTGCAAATTGTGGTGAATATTGTGTTACAGTATTTAATAGCATGTGCGTACCGTATTGTATATTCAACATTAATCTTACCGTTTATTGTTGGGTCTTCCCCTAGCACATCATCCCCAACCTCGGCCTCTGCCATTGCTCTTCTCATACCTTCCGATGGTTTTGTAACAGTGTCACTACGAAGATCAATAACATGATGTTTATTGTAGACAGTTGTTTGCTGTGGAGCTTGAGTATATTTTCTGTGTAATTCTACGGAAAACCCTTTCAACTTTTCTACAGCTTTAAAAAGTTGGTAGAACTTATACTGGACAGCTCTGCTTAAAATATGTCTTGCCATTCAGTAACCCAACAGCAAACTATAACTATAAATATAAGACTAAAATAATAAGTAATTTACTAAAATTTGTTAGTTTTTTTACAACAGATATTATTCTAATATATCTTAAATAAATAGGAGATAAAGAAAACATCACATGTCATTTCATTAAAACACAAATAACAGAACAACCAGATTACGCAAACGAACTGCTTGCAACAGTAACAAATACTTATTTCGGCACTATTGAATCGGTTACGGTTAATGGGACCCTGCAATTAACATTTTTATCTAATTTCCGTTGCGAGAAATCATATGTAAATCTAAACTTATTACAAATGTAATTTTGTGAAAATGTTTCTAATTTGAGCATCATTGATTACATCGCTTTTTTTCTTTTCACATTTAGAATTTATTACGTGCGTATAGATATATTCGCCAACTTCAAATAAATTAGATATAACTTATGCAATTCTCATTTTTAAGGATGTTTGATATACCAGCAGTTTGTGTTTGCCTAACATCAAATTAGCAACTGGTTCAAAACTGAACTGAACTAAAATAACTCCTATACTGAAAATCCCTTCTTTTTATGCAAGGCTATAAGTTTAATTACAAAAAACTATTTATGCTACACACCTGTTTGGTACCTTAGTAAATGGTCACCCCATGTCGTGGTTACTCCATAAACCAGTCTGGTATCGTTAAATGATAGTCACATACAAGATCTATCTATACTACGCACAAGTACGGTACCAGTACATTTCTGCCATCCCTAGTGCCTGTATTTTCTACACGTCGGTGTTGTACATATACAAGATGGTTACATCTAGGACTTAATTGTACACATCTGTTTGGTACCATTAAAAGATGGTCACGTGCAAGGCATATTTATGTACCACTTGGGGTTTCCATCAAAGAAATTATAAATAATCATGATTTTTTCAAAAGTTTATTAGTCAATAAATTAGTGATTTTAACACTATGTTTGCATTTGACGGTATTTTTATGTAATTTATCTTTAATGATTCTTGGGTAAAATATTTGCACTTTTAAGCTCGACTCAGGGTTAATTAAAATTTAAAAAAACATCACGTTTTAATTCCATAAACTACGTTATATAAACATATCTAACCCTCAATTAATTTAGATGCAGTAATCATGCCAGTCTGCATACATTGTGAGATGGTCAGGTTCAAAAATTGATACAGATATTTTAGAAAACTTTGACTATACATAATTTGAATGTATAATATTTAATGATTTGCTGCTAATACATATTGCGAAATAAAAGTTATTCCGACCATTGTAAAAGCTTACAGATATTAAAGTACAACGCAATTTTATTGAAAGGTTAGTCATTTTCTGTACCGTATGATTACGCGATTGTGTTGTGCCCGTTGCCTTGACCTTGAGATGAATCTAGAACCATAGAAGCAAAAAAAAACAAAAAAAAAAAAAAAAAAAAAAAAAAAAAAAAAAAAAAAACAAACAAACAAAAAACAAAAACAAACAAAAAAGTTGTAGAAGTTTCGTTTAGTCGTTTTTCTGATGTAGCACCTTTTCGCTATAATAAAAATATATATTGCATAACAGGTTTAAAAGTTTAAAGCGATTATATCACAGTTAATTGAGCTCAAATGTGCTGTTTTCACTTAAAGCGTCTGTCGAACAGTTAGCACATATGAAGGGTAAGAAAAATAAGTTAATCAATATAGAGAAATATGTAAAATAAACTAATTAAAAGGATACAGATTCTAAATGGTTAATGAACTAAATCATAATGATGTCTCCTAGGTCCCTATCAAAATTACATAATACCTGTACATGTAGCAGAATTTGAGGAGGTATCTCACAAAGAAAGAAAACAAATGGAAGATGCAGGCAGTCGTGAAAATAAATCTAACAATAAAATTCGTAACATTAAGCATATGACTTTTAAAAAAAACTGAACAGAGATCAAATGATCAGTTGAACACTAAACAATTATGTAACGACGACGCTAGTCCTCAACCAGGTTATAAGCCAGGCGTTGAACAACAAACTATTGAATATATTTTTATGACTATTTAAAAAGTAAAAGTTTAAAGAAAAAATATACATCCTGTTGATCAGTCTTTAAAATAGCTTCTATGAATAAATTATTTGGAAACGTTTTCAACTTTCTTAAATGAAGATCTAAGTCCATCTTGTATATAATTTCAATAATGGTATCAAATATTGTGTTAACATTAATTTTTATCATTTTAATAATCATGTTATTTTATAATAAATAAAAGGACTCATTTACGAATGAGCAAAGAAGTACTATAAAATATTACTTGACTTTTGCGAAATAAATAAATCATTTTTTTCAACTTTATAGCCCCCTCTAAAAAATAAAAAATGATACTCACAATTGTTAATGCGGATTCAAACTTTTGCACTTTAAATATTATAGCTGTGTATATAAGATAACGGGTCAACAAACTGATAAATTTGACAATAGATTGCTACTGTAGTAATTTAAGTGTGTCAACAGGTCAAACAGTTTAATTGGTACGTAAGTGTTCTATTTGATGTAATGTTACGACATGAATCTCAAGTTCAGAAATAGCCTCTTAATTCAGCCAAGAAAAACATCTACAGATCATAATGGAGTAATTTATTAATTACAATAAATATTGAACAAAACACAATAACGAAGAAAACTGTCAACTATCTTACAGAAGTTCCAATTTATTTCCTAAATGACATGTCTAATAAATACATGTAGTCCAAAAGTTATATCAAGAAACCGTATAATAAAAATAATTCAGTCCACTTAGCCAGTAGTTCATATTTTATTAAGATTTTGATTAAACAATAGCAAAATACTAATCGGAGATCAAACAATAAGTAAAGTAACCTCAAGACAATAGTAAACTTAATTAAAATGTTGACAGTTTAAGTTTCTTTTTGGTGTGTTCATTAAAAACACTTCCTGCCCATATAATTGACAGAATCTATTTTAATGACGAATCTTAATTTTAGAAATTTTTCAAAATTAAAGGATGTCAAAGATAGGTTAATGAATGTCTTAATAGTTGATTTAATCGGGGTAAATACAGAAATATGGACTTTGTTCCAATATAGGGTTCCTAAAACAAATGATCAAAATGAAACTTTCAAAATTGTCTGATCAATAATCAGGAATCAATACATGGTTATGTAAGCTCAACACATCTGTTTATTGATTTCACTACTTCACAACTCTTTAAACAGTCTACCCAACAAACAGCGCTAGTCACACCCTATGCACTAAATAGTTCATCAGTACAGGATATACACCGTACACCAACATATGTATTTTAACACCACATGCAGATAATTTCCGTCGATATTATTTAAACATTTGTGCAAAATTGCAAAAGTTTGAAAAAATACAATTACTGCAGATTTAATAAATGAAACATGAGCAATCTAATTAAAATTAAATCTTTCACTTGTTCCCCTTGTTATTGTTATTGGTCTCTGTGTTGTAAGCAGTGACCAAAGCAAAAAAGGGGGAGCAAGTGAAAGATTTAATTTTAATTAGTTTGAAACTTAAGCAACACAAGAGAAAGAAGAAACTACACAAATACGTAAAGGGGTATAGAGAAAACAACTAATCAAAAACATAACTGAGAGAACAGTTTCCAAACGCATTCTATTCAAACAAAATAATTCAATAGTGAGTGGTATAAGAAAACAAGAAATTGAAAGCGGTGGTAAAATAAAAGCAGTTTTTAAAATACTGAACACGAAATTGAGGAAACGAATAAAATCCAATTCAATAACGTACAAAAGTGTATGGCAAAATGTAGATGGCCAATTTTACCTAGAACATCGTATCCCAACACCAGGGTAAATTTCAATTGTATAACGTACATAGTCTGAAGTAACAAAGCCATAAAGCATATTTGATCGTTTTATAAATTGATTAGATCATCAAAGAGTGTTTAAAGTAGTCACAGAAAACTGCAATTTACACCACGATTCTCTTTGCATCCACAATATCTATTCAAAAAAATAATAGACGCAAAGCTATCGTATTGAAGCTTAAAGTGACTAAAAGTGTATGGAAAATGTAGACGACACATTTTACCTAGAACATCATATCCAGGGTAAATTCCAATTCCGTAACGTATATAGTCTGAGGCAATGAAGCGATAAAGCATACATCTCGTTTTATAAATTACTCAGATCATCAGAGAGTGTTTACAAAAAATCAGAAAAATGCAATTTTTTACTAAAATTCTATGTTGATCAACAACATCCATTCGAGCTGGTAGGAGAGCTAAATGTAGTGTGTCAAAATGTAGACGGCCAATTTTACCGAGAACATCTTTTATCGCTATTTTGCAGTATTTTCCTTTGATCATTGTATGCGGTATTATTCCATCTCACTCTACTAGCTTGAGATGGGCCCATCTCAGCTCGCTGTCAAGACGTCGTTAAGTAAACACTATGACGTCACAATGTTACAAAACAGCGATAAACAGATTATTTACGTTTTATGAAACTCGATGCATTTTCTCGTAATCTCATCTCAGGGCTGTCGCCCTTCGATGAGATATTGACGAGAAAACTCATCTCGTTTCAAAAAACGTAAATAATCTACCCTATAAATCCCAAGAACGGGGTATAATAAAAACAACATATCAGACGCATTCACGCATTATTTAAATGAATGTATTTAGTTACAAGTTTACACTACTCAAAACTAACTTTATTGACATTATTAACATATCGTGTTGTGTTTTGTTCAGTTTTATTTTAAATTAAACCTATTAGACTTAAGTGATGACTTTTGTTTGTAAAAAGTAAACAATTAATTATCTTAAATTAGGTGGTATGGTTGTAATATAAAAAAAACCAATTTACATCACCCTGAATATTCAAAGTACTCATCCTATAATGCGTTTGATGTTATTGACAAAAGAAATAATGACATTTAAAGAAATAATAAAACTTTGCTTGAAATATTAACCTCAAGATAAAACACATAATTATTTTGGGTAACAGTTCTATATAAAGCTGTAAAAGGAGTTCGTTGTACATGGCCAATGGACGATCACACGCCGATGGAATTTTGGTAAATCTACTCGACTTTAACCTTAATTGACAAGGATTACCAGTGTTCTTGTCAAAGATTAAGAGTTGGAAAATCAATTTCTGACAACTATCAAGCAGACTCTTGATCAGTTTAAACCACAGGGACTTAGCAAAATGGAAAAATCCTGGTCAATGTTACAGTTTGTTCAAGTCAAAATTTGGCTACAAAAATAGTCAATCTCTCAGAATTATCTGGTATAAAAAAAGATGTAATAACATCGACACTGTGATTTTTTATCAGGAAAACATTTGTCAGCACAAAATAAATTTTTGATATGAAGAAATGAAGACAATTTTTTTTATCAGTTGAATTTGGATTTCAAGAACTTAAAAAATTGTTACAAAAAAATTAATATAAAAACATATTTTTTAGTTTAAACAGCATGTGATCAATTTCAAAATATTTTAAACAGGATTTCTTTCACTTTGTAACCCAATAAAAATAAGATTGATAATATTAATACTAATAAAGTTTAATTCGGTGTGTACTTTAGTAATTTATACAAAAATGTGTCGACAAATAATCAGTACATGACTTAATCAATTTGATGCATAGCTTGTTACAGCCAGTTGTTATCAGTGTCTACACCCTATCCACTATATAGTAAACAGTACTGAATATATGAGGTACACTTGCAGTAGCATATCATAAAGTGTTCCTTTACCAGAGATAATCTTGAACAATCGTCATTTATACAAAATTGCAAAGGTTAACAAAAATAAAGAAGGAAATAAACAATATTTGAACAACACAAGAGGAAACTAGGAACGCCATCATCATATCATTAACTTAAGGGTGCTACACATAGAATAAACTAATAAAAAATAGGCCATTTAATGGGACATTAAATTATACTCCGCCACGTTGCATTGTTTTTAATATTCATGAACACATTTTTCTGAACTGAATATCAGCCTACAGAAACAGCTGAGCATGATAACAGTCCATCTCAGAAGACAATTTTTACCTTGACCCTGGACATCTCAGATTTGCACAACTCAAAAACTGCATAGGGTATTGTGCTGAAAATTCAACCTGATACTCGTTTTATAGTACTAAACAGATCCGCATAGTTTAATTAAAATCTGTTGACGCGTTCTCAAGTTATCATCTGGAAACCACCAACTGTTTACCAAAAAAACTTGATGGGCTGGCCCAAGTCGAAAACTACAAATTGGATTGTGTTGAAAATCGAACTTGATCATCATTTTATGGTATTTAATAGACGATAGGACAGATGCCTGGACGGACGGACCCTCATAACCATACGGAGGGTATCGGTATAAAAACTGGACATAGCAAAACAGATTTGTAAGAAGTTTTAAATTTCAAAAGTATGGAGTATAATTAAATATTAAGTGGTATAATAGAACAAGAAATAATGAAAGCGGTGACAATACAGAATAATAATAATAGAAATGCTTTGTTTTAAATACTGAAGCATACTTACACGTTTGTAAATTAAGATAATCAAAGTGTGCTTAAAGAAGCCACAGAAAACTGCAATCAAACCCAATACTCGAAGACAATATTTCGAACCTGTAAGAGTTCAAACGAGTTGTAGTATACCAACAAAGTGAATGACAAAATGAAAGAAGGCCAACCTTTTTTAAAACATCGTATCCCAACACAGATAAATACTTAACATAACACTCGATTCAGACACTCGAAATATTACGCACAATGATTAAATAAACTTTTATGAACTTACGTAGTTTAAAGTCCAAATTACAAACAAGTACCTTTATCGACATGATATAAAAATATAATGTTGTCTTTTTTTAACTTAACTTTATAGATATAGATAAAATTGATGACTGTATATACTTTTGAAAGCGTGGAAAAAAATAAATCGCAATCAGGTGGTATTGTTGTGGTGGCTAACAATATAGCATGTCTATCTATAGTTTATCATCAAAACTGTTAATTGGAATTATTTCCATACCCTGAATACTCATCCGATTATGATAATGATTTTAGGGAGGTTTATTACAGGATTGTAGGTAAACATTAGTATAGTGATAAAACCGAAAACTGTGTTTCAGTGATACATAATAATAATGTTAAAAATTTTTATTCAATACAAAAATAAGATCACGTTTTTTCTGATGCTGAAATAATTTTCTATAGGAGCAAAAGCTTCCCCTTTTCTATTGATATTTTGTTATGATCTTAAAGAGTTCTTTAAAAACCTTTTATGGTTTGCATATCATCACGGTTTACAGAACAAATACCAGTGTCATCTGTACGTGTACAGTAAAGCGAAGGTTTCTAAATATAAATGAAGTTGGACGTTACTTTTTTCAGCTCTTTGGACTGCTGTGTTACTGATCACGACAGTTTTGGAGGTGGTTCTGTGATGATTTCCATGGAATTGGTATAACCGAAAATACTTACTTGCATTTGATTGCAGGAAATCTCACGGATAAGAGATATTGAAGGCAGATTGTTAGGCCTTAGGATTGTTTTACTTTTTGGCAATGACTTTGTTAAAATTAACAATATCGTTCGTACTTACGGAGTTTGTGTTCTTCAAGTTTTAGGAAAATGAAAATTGACATACCTGATTAAAACTCATCCTGAAAGTAGGAACATGTACTTCAAATTGTATCGTGTATGCAGAATTAGGTAGATTGCTACTTATTTCACATATCAATATCAATCAAGGAATGTTATTTTGGAATAGGTTGGTTAAAATAAAAATTAGTGATAATAATTTTATGTTTTGTGCATTGTAATACCGTTTAAATGGATCAGTGTCTTTGAAATCCGTTTTGAATAACGCATTTATGGATTATACTACAAACCAGCCATGAAGCAGATTTAAGTATAAACCAAGAAAGAATATGTCAATTAGATCTAGTACACATGTAAATTGTGTTCTCAAAAAAACTATGTTATTGTTAACACCTTTCATTGACATAGTATTGTATGCGTTTCGGTTTGTAATGTTTTAGTCGCAAATATAGTTTCGGCACTTACATATGCTTCTGGGGTTAGCGACCTTGTTAATTGTGTGTGTGTAATTTTTTTACTGACATGGGTGCGCAAAGTGTCAATAAACAATAGTCAATTTATATATTTGTAAGTCGACGATACATGATTGCGGTACGTGCAGATAGGTTATTCAGATAACACATTTATGATATATACGCCTATCTTTTTGGTATATACGCCTATCTTTTTTCATACACCTGGGTTACATTGTATCCAATAATGGACATAACACAAGGAAAAACATAAAAATCACAAGTAAAATTAAACATGTACTTTAACGGGAATGTATGCGACTGAAATTAAACAAAAGATCGACATAAAAGCCCCGTAAGTCATAAAGTCTGTAATATGACATGCGAAAGCTTTTAAGCTTCTCTATAGCTTGTACTTTCGTTGCTACTTTGATGTTCTTGTTCGTTTAACCGATCAGTAGATAGTTATTTCAATGTGCACTGTTAAGTCTTGAACTTTGAGCGTTGCTACTTAAGTACTACTACATCTTACCTTATGTGGTTATATAAAACATTTAACAAGTAGACACCAGCAACCAACAACATTACTTCTCTCATATTTTGCTCCCAGTAGCGACATTAACAGATTGTGAGGTTTATTTCTTTGCTGTTACAAGATGATTGGTATGTTAAAGTTTATGTCTTCATGGATCATGCAAGATAATGTAACAAGCGGAGTACAACACCACCTGTCTCTTATTCCAATTTAAATGTCAAACTTGCCGCAATGCATACGAAGGTAAAATGAAAAACTGCTCTACTAGTTGTTTGTGTTTGTTTATAATAAATTGAATATACAGAACAATAAATCTTCAAGTGACATGTCTCAGTTTGTAGTAACGGCAAGATTTTCAGCTAAAATTAATATCCTGTAAATGATTTACCAAAACCTGTAGATGTGTGCATTTTAATCACACAAAAAAATAAAACGCAAATTTAATTTCCATCTAAAGCTCGTATTGTATACATCAAATAAACTCGTATTTCTATAGCTACATATAAATTAAGTATTATAGATGAAAACTTGCTTACTGGATATCAAAAATAAAAAAAACTTACCATTTGTTTAATTAAAATTTCTAAAAAGTCGAGCAAATCACATACATTTTAGTCAGAAACATATCGCAAGCGTTTAATTTTTTATTTATTATCAAATAAAATCCAGATTGTTTATGTTTCGGGTGGAATTATATCTTCAATTCGTATGATAGGTATAAGGCAATGGTAAATATTTTACATTTAATAACGTAAAGAAAAATGTAAGACACATTTACAGTGTAATATAGTTAACTTCCAAACTGAACATTCTATTTTTTTTTTTTTGTTAATATCCAGTAACTCTTGAACTCAGTAAGAAGACTAACGTCCTTCCCGAATGAGTAAAAGATGTAACGTAATTGATACTCGAGAGACTCAGCCGTGAGCAATAAAGCACAATCTATTTTCAACAGACCTGATGTTGTCAAAGCAATGTCCACTTTAGATGCCGTGGGTTGCGCTAGCAATACCATGAATACAACTACTACACTTTAAGAACGAAATACATATGTCAAATCTTAATTGGGTTCTGTGTCCGTTACGAGAAAATGACAGTCCTTCATTGTGTTGGATTCCAAACTTACACAAATGTAAAATGCTTTAATCCCTGTTATTCCCGATATGGCGGTTTTCTATGTCTCATTTGTCCAAAAGGATTAGAGATTAAGGACACAACAGACAATAATTATTCCACTTTATATTTGGATTTAAATTTCGAAATTAATCACTCAATGAGGAGTTCCTACCAAACTCTTTTGAAAAACGTTTAGCCTTCAGCTTTCCAATTGTCAACCTTCCTTTCTTATGCAGCAACATTCAATGCTACCGCATACAGAGTTTACGTTTTTTTGTTGTTACAATGCACTCGAGGCAGAATGAATAATTATCATAAAAGGAATTTTATTTTCATATATGCCTTCTACTTTATTTTCGTAAAAACTCTGAAAACCAATACATCTTGAATTTCAAATATCAAACAAAAAAGCACATGACCATTAATTTTTGTAATATAAAACTATTTTTTTCTGAAAATTAAAACTTGTCTGGATGACAAAATATAAGACCAGATACACAGTAGCTGACATAATGTAAAATATAATATTAAATTAAATTAACAAGGCATGTTCCTTAAAAATTCAAAAACCAAGAAAAAGACATTTATGTAGCAGTAAACACTGTTGCTGGTCCCTGATTAGACAGGTATCAGTAAAAACTGCTGCTTGCCATCTGTCATGACAAACACGTATAAAATGTATGTACAATCCTGTCAATTTCCTTACTTTGTATGAAGACATTAGTACATACATCAAAGGATACTTTAGACAAACAAAACTTCACATCATTAAAAAAAAATCAGAGCATGTAGAAAAATTCAAAGCTTAATTTCAATTATGCAGTTTTTTTTAATGATGTTTTACGCTACTTTCAGCAATTTTTCGGCTATTTCATGGCATCCAGTTTTTATTGGGGGAGGAAGCCGGAGTACCAAGAGGGAAACCATGTCCTTCCGTAGGAAAACTGGCAATCCTTGTCAATTAAGATTGGAGTCGAGTACACCCTGCCCACAGTGAGACACGAACCCTTAACCTCAGTGTTGACAGACCATGTGATAAATAGTAGACGAACTACCTTAACCACTCTGCCACAGAGGCCCCCCAGTTATTCACTTTACTTTGAAAACACACTTCCAGTACACTGAGCATACTTCAAACTGTCAAAGGATTTTAAAAAAGATACAACTTTTTGACACAACAACCCATTTAAACAAAAATAATCTGTTTGAACATTATCATAAATATTACTCAACGTAGGAAAACATATAAGTTGATATGATAACAGTTGCATAAATCAAGTTAACATAAATTGATTGCAAACAGATAGAAAGAAATTTTACAAAAAACATACTTCACAAAAAAGTAGATCGAGACAAAAAAATGTATGCTGTTTTTTTTTTAAATGCTTACATAGCAATGAGCTCGCCAGCACTTGAAATCATTCACCTATTTTACAACTCCATTTATAAGTGCACTTACATCTTAAGTTTTATTTATTATAACATTGGCCATGTTGGGATAATAGCAGGTTCATAAAATATAATTTAGAAAGTTGATTCTCAAAGGAAGATTTGGGAAACTCTTTGATTCCAATTGTCCTATTTGGTGTTAGATGATTAAAATTTGTGTTGCCACTAACAAGAATTGAGGCCAATAATGGCATAAATGGCAAAAGCTCACATGGACCTGTAAGGTAACAAGACATTAATTCATCAGTATAGCATGAAATATGTATAAAATATTTCTGAAGAAACCTGACTAGACTTTTTAAAAAATGCATTAGAAAACAACAAGTGTGGACACAGAAAAACGTCTCGCCTGCATTCCGCATCAGTAACGAAAATAAATTTCGTCATAAGCATTACGTAAATAGCATTAAATATCAGCAGCGGCCTGTATACAAAATATTGTCACCATACCCTGCATAGTTACAGGGGAACAGCCGTAACCCAAAAACTTTAACGTAGTCGCTGGACCGTGAAATTGAGGTCAAGGTCAGGTGGAACCTACCAGACAGTCATGTACTATTCATCAGCAACCTATACACCAAATATTGTCATCCTACCATGCATAGTTACAGAGGAACTGTCATAACCCCAAAACTTTAACGTAGTCGCTGGACCGTGAAATTGAGGTCAAGGTCAGGTGACACCTACCAGATAGTCATGTACTAGTCATCAGCAACCTATACACCAAATATTGTCATCCTACCATGCATAGTTACAGAGGAACTGTCGTAACCCCAAAACTTTAACGTAGTCGCTGGACCGTGAAATTGAGGTCAAGGTCAGGTGACACCTACCAGACAGTCATGTACTAGTCATCAGCAACCTATACACCAAATATTGTCATCCTACCATGCGTAGTTACAGAGGAACTGTCGTAACCCCAAAACTTTAACGTAGTCGCTGGACCGTGAAATTGAGGTCAAGGTCAGGTGGAACCTACCAGACAGTCATGTACTATTCATCAGCAACCTATACACCAAATATTGTCATCCTACCATGCATAGTTACAGAGGAACTGTCGTAACCCCAAAACTTTAACATAGTCGCTGGACCGTGAAATTGAGGTCAAGGTCAGGTGACACCTACCAGACAGTCATGTACTAGTCATCAGCAACCTATACACCAAATATTGTCATCCTACCATGGATAGTTACAGAGGAACTGTCGTAACCCCAAAACTTTAACGTAGTCGCTGGACCGTGAAATTGAGGTCAAGGTCAGGTGACACCTACCAGACAGTCATGTACTAGTCATCAGCAACCTATACACCAAATATTGTCATCCTACCATGCGTAGTTACAGAGGAACTGTCGTAACCCCAAAACTTTAACGTAGTCGCTGGACCGTGAAATTGAGGTCAAGGTCAGGTGACACCTACCAGACAGTCATGTACTAGTCATCAGCAACCTATACACCAAATATTGTCATCCTACCATGCGTAGTTACAGAGGAACTGTCGTAACCCAAAAACTTTAACGTAGTCGCTGGACCGTGAAATTGAGGTCAAGGTCAGGTGACACCTACCAGACAGTCATGTACTAGTCATCAGCAACCTATACACCAAATATTGTCATCCTACCATGCGTAGTTACAGAGGAACTGTCGTAACCCAAAAACTTTAACGTAGTCACTGGACCGTGAAATTGAGGTCAAGGTCAGGTGACAGATGACTGACTGGCAAGTACTCATCATAAGCTACCTCTGGACCAAATTTGATGGACCTAGGGCTTGGGCTTACAAAGATATGAAGCAAGATGTCAAGTGTTTACGCCGCCGCCGCCGGATTCCCATACATATGTCTCGCCTCCAGCGACTTTCGTCGCAGGCGAGACAAAAACACATTCTTTGGTTGCAATTACAGTAAAATATTCAAGTACATGTACTAAAATATGGATAACATAAGCTTGACATTAAATAACAAACAATTTCTGACAATCACAATAACAATGGTTGAGAGTAGAGATATTAATTCTTACTTGTAAAAACTTGACAATGTTGCACAATAAATTTCAAAAAGTGAATAATCTCTCAAAAACAAAGTAAGTATACAACTAGTCTATAAGCCATGAACTACAGGATATTTAGCTTAAACTCTCATTGTTTAATTTACAAATGGTAAAAAATCCTCAACAAAATGTTTCAAAAGAATCAAATGGCAGAACTGAATTATTAACAAGACCCAAGAATGGTACATCTTAAAAGTTGCAAAAAGAAAATATTTTTAGAAAACAAATAAAGAACTCTTAACAAAGGTTTTCTATGTATGGCAACTTTTTAAGTGTTCCAAATTTAATAACACAAATGCATGTAAACTTATGGTCTTATAGGTACAAAAATTACTTATCACAAGTCACCAACGACTATTAAAATATATGTGTAGTAACTCCAGTAATAGAAAATTGATTAAAACACATGGATGCTGCTGAAAATCAGACAATATGTCAATTTTGCAAAAATTTCTAAACATAGCCCAAATAAAAGGAGCATGTGTTCAATTTATCTACATGCAAGTCTACAGGTTTGAAGGCTCTGGGTTGAAAACTTTAGGGGGAGTTGATAATAAGTATTATTATACTTCATGCAAAAATACTGTCTTTTTATTGGACAGTAACCATGTGTTAATTTCTACTGATTCAGACTTTAGCCCCGCCCATTAAAGCAACGCATGTTAATTCCTCATGCTGTCCTCCAAACGGGTGATATAAAAAAATTAACACCTGCTGGAACTGGAGATTGCCGAACCAAATAATTATCACCTGCTCCAGCTGAGGCTTACTAGTGATATAAAAAAAATTATCACCCGCTAAGAACAAAATTTGCCAAATGAGGCTTATTTATAAAGGCATGTTTATGTTGAAATTTCGATCTGATTTACACTACAGAATGTAATTCCAAGATCACGTGTATTAATTGGAATACACAATCAAGCATGCGCATTACTCGCCGATCTCCTTATCGAGAAACATGCACAGCAGCTTGCTCAGCATTCAATCAGTAGTTTGTTCCAATTTTTTAGATCTCCTGATTGAATGCGGAGCAAGCAGCTGTGCATGTTTCTCGATAAGGAGATCAGCGAGTAATGCGCATGCTTGAACGTGTATTCCAATTAATGCACGTGATCTTGGACACATGTCTTCCAGCTCTTGTAGCTAACTACAAATCACCACATGCTTAACACATGTCGACTTGTTCATTAAGCTACACCGAGTTGAGCATTACTAACTTGTAAGTCTCCCTAAGGCGGCTCTTATGGCCTCAGGCTTACACCGAGTTGATCAAGATACAATATAAAGATTCATCTTGGTTTTCCGGCTCTTGTGAACTGAGTACGTGCCATACCGAGTTTAGGGAGGCTGACAACGAGCTTGCGCTGAGTCTGCCCCTTACGCCAATTTGTATTTTGTTTATGTAAAAATTTTAATATAAGTAGATTAAATGAATTCTTAATATGTTTTATGATGTATTAGTTTGTGTATGATTGTTAAAAAATGAGTAAAATTTAATAGATTTATTAATTTCATTCATGTCATTATGTTTTTATGTTGTCTACCCAGGATACAATTCATTAATATACCACTGGAAACATTGGTATGTAAGTGCTCTGCTTTTTTAAAAACAATTTAATTTACAACTAAGAAAGTAGAGAATTTACATTAAAACTAATACATGCACCAATTCTTAAAAGATTTCAACATAAACCTATAAAATGATCAGCCATATGAAAAACTAGGTGGAAAAACAAGCATTTTCCATTAAAAATATAATTCAGTACAGTATCTATATGGCAGTTCAAGTTTCTTCTTTAGATAACAGGCATTCAGTATAATAAAAATCATACTGCCTTTGAACTCAGGTATTAGGATAGATTATCACATTAAGAAAAAATGTCTTCTTCATGTGATAATCTACCCTAACACCCACGTTCAAAGGCAGTATGATTAAAATAGCCACCTTAAGAAAGAATGTTGAAATGACTAACCCACAATCCGGAAGTTTGAAAAAATGTTCCAAACATACCCAAAATATGACGTGAAGATGTTCAATACAAAAAACATGTAGAAACATGCTAGTAAGTTTAATGCATGTTAAAAACTAGGAGGGGTTTAATTATAACAAATAAATACACCACTTTATCCTCCGACCTATCTGAGAATGATGATGCTATAGTCAAATTTGCACTATGTGCAACCCAGCCAAAAAGTTAATTTTAAAAAAAAGCAAATGAATTTTTTTTCACAAAATTCAGAGCTGCCCAGCTGTAACTGCTAGAAAAGACTAAATTCTTCATCCATACCATTCTCCATTCTTTTCCAGTGGCAGTCAAATATGACAACCTATTGGTCTGTCCCTATCCTTAACTGATAACTTGTTCTCTTCCTCAATATATACATGTACTTCACATTAAGCAGCCATTCAATCAATCAGACACATTGTGAATATTTTGTCAAATTATTACTATTATTATTATTTACCTATTCATATTTAAAAAAACAATTGTTGTAAATAGAAAAAAACTGGAAGAGTTACAATGTAGATAAATGAATTAAAATTTAAATTCAAATCCATTTAATAATGGAAGACTTAAAAAACAATTTGGCACTCAATAAATTAGTCTTATATTTAAAATGTTAAGGTGTGTTTATGATCTTCGGTAATTTGACAATGTAAATCATAAGAATCCTAACACCTATTCAGACATATAATTAACAGGAAACGGGAAAAGGTATAGGATGAATAAAGTATCAAACACTTTTACAATATCATAATTTTCACAACCAATAACAATTGTCTCCCTTGTATTACAACCTAAAATTTCTACTGTAAACTAAAAAAGGAAAGATTGAAATAAGGCAAAAGAACTAATAAACATTATCAACTTGACAAGTGTTGACTATTATTGAGACCTTGTTAGATGAGCAAATTCTTGAAGAACAAACTGAAACTTTTTGATGGCTAAATCCACATCATCAGACGAGATGTCACTATGTAAAACAAATCTAAGAAGCTTTTTATTATATGGCACAGTTTTCACTATGACTGCCTCTCCCACTGATCTCTTTTCTTCATCTGTGACCTAATTAATAGAAACAAATTATTTTTAAAAACTTTTTAGCAGAGCTGTTTCTTTTTAAGAAACAGGGTTTAAAGGCCACATTTGTCAAAATGTGCCAAGTTTAAAACTAGAGGCTCTTAAGAGCCTGTATCGCTCACCTGACTTACAAAAAAACTTTTTAAGACAATACTTTTTTTGCAAATTTTGATATTAAATGCTAAAGAGTTTATGTGAAGATGCTGTTTCTATGAATGTTGCCATGTTGAATTTACAATCAGCAGTAGGAGATTTTCTGAGAAGAAGCAGTTTTTATGTTTTTTCATAGGTTAGTATGTTCAGTGATGTTCCATTGTGGCAGCAATCTTGTAATTTGGATCGAAACAAAAAACTCAAAATTGGTAGAGGACCATATAATATCACATATCCTAAAATCTGCTCAGCCAGTCAGAACGCATTTGCAGCTCTGGCAGCAATGTTGAATTTCCTATCGGGTCGAAACATACTTAAAATAATAAGATTACTATCAAAGATTCACTTCTGCATTATATGGTTAAATTGTGTGGAACTAAGTTTCAGTGAAAAAGCTGTTTATATGGTTTTCCCATAGAGACCTATGTTAAGCTGTGTTCCACCGTGGCGGCCATCTTGGAATTTGGATCGCCACAAAAAACTCAAATTTTGTAGAAGACCATCTAAGGTACATTTGTGCAATATTTCAAATCAATCTGCTAAGCGATTTGTAAAAAGAAGATTTTTGAAATTTCAGCCAATCAGAACCCATTAGTTGCCCTGGATGCCATGTTCAATTTGCAATTGGCTCAAAAAACTCAAAATAATAAGATAAATATCCATTAATCATTTCTTCATAATTTGGCTTCATTGTGTGGAACAGTTTCAGAGAAGAAGTTGTTTGTATGTTTTTCCCATAGGGTCCTATGTTAAACTTAGTCCTGCGATGGCGGCCATCTTGGATTTTGGAACGGCACAAAAAACTCAAACTTTGTAAAGGACCACCTAAGGTACATTTCTGCAATATTTCAAATCAATCTGCCAAGCAGTTTATGAGAAGAAGATTTTTTAATTTCAGCCAATCAGAACGCATTAATGGCCCTGGAAGCCATGCTGAATTTGCAATTGGCTTGAAAAACCCAAAATAATAAGATAATTATCCAACCTTCATTTCCTTATTAATTCGGCTTCATTGTGTGGAACCGTTTCAGAGAAGAAGATGTTTATATGTTTTTCCCATAGGGTCCTATGTTAAACTATGTCCTGCGATGGCGGCCATCTTGGATTTTGGATCGGCACAAAAAACTCAAACTTTGTAGAGGACCACCTAAGGTACATTTCTGCAAAATTTCAAATCAATCTGCCAAGCAGTTTATGAGAAGAAGATTTTTGAATTTCAGCCAATCAGAACGCATTAATGGCCCTGGAAGCCATGTTGAATTTGCAATTGGCTCGAAAAACCCAAAACAATAAGATAATTATCTAACCTTCATTTCCTTCATAATTTGGCTTCATTGTGTGGAACAGTTTCAGAGAAGAAGTTGTTTGTATGTTTTTCCCATAGGGTCCTATGTTAAACTATGTCCTGCGATGGCGGCCATCTTGGATTTTGGATCTGCACAAAAAACTCAAACTTTGTAGAGGACCATCTAAGGTACATTTCTGCAAAATTTCAAATCAATCTGCCAAGCAGTTTATGAGAAGAAGATTTTTGAAATTCAGCCAATCAGAACGCATTAATGGCTCTGGCAGCCATGTTTAATATTTGATCAGCACCAAAAACTCAAACTTTGTAAAGAACCACCCAATAAACATTCCTGCCAAGTTTAGTTCTAATTGGCTAAGGGGTTTTGGAGAAAAAGATTGAAATGTGAAAAGTTTACGGCCGAAGACGAAGACGACGACGACGAAGACGACGATGCAAAGTGATGAGAATAGCTCACACTGACCCTTTGGGTCAGGTGAGCTAAAAAAGATCCATGGCATTAATATGGACCACTGGAGCTTAAAATTGCTACATTTAAGTTTTATGAAATTTATTAATCTTGTATCTATACATTTTATTAAAAATGGCAGGAAAAAAATATGCCAATAATTGTCTTCAACAATTTTTAAAAGCAGCAAAAGTCCCAACTTTACTCCAAAATGGGAGACAAATATAATATTTAAAGTGAATAAATTTTGATCAGGGAAATAAGTTTCTAAATATACTGTGCCTAATAGTTAGTCACAGCTTACTTCTAAATAACATCTTTCATTTATAGAGTACTACACTACATAGCCTGTCTTGTCAGTTTTCCTCAGTTTCTTTTCAATATAAAATGGAAATGTTGATTACATAAGCAATAACTTCTTTATATTTTACAAAGATGTTTGTTTGCTTGTTTGTTTGAATGGTGTTTAAATGCCACTTTCAGCAATTTTCAGCAATATCATGGTGTCCAGTTTTTATTTGGGGAGGAAGCCGGAGTAACCGGAGATAACCGTCGACCTGCAGTAGGAAAACTGGCAATCCTTGTCAAGATTGGAGTCGAGTACACCCTGCCTGCAGTGAGAATCAAACCCGCAATCTCAGTGTTGACAGATTACGTGATCAAGAGTAGATGAACTACCTTAACGACTTGGCCACTGAGGCCCCTATTTTACAGAGACATAAGAATCATCTCAATGAAAAAACTGACAACTATTAAGCCACCATTAGGTATGCAAGCCAATGGTGCAATAATGAAGAGAAAAAGGTGCCTTTACAATTATCTATAGTGACCATGACCAGCTATCTACCTACTGCTGTTTTGAATATGGCTATTCATGGTTTTTAATCTTGGTTAAAGTAGTTACAGCTTGTAGAGATTCATTTTGATCTTTACACATTACAGTATCTACAAGTATGATATAACACATTAGTGTCAGTTTCTACTAAGTGTTACTAAAGGATGTTACATTTATTTCACCTTGACAAATAAGTAAACATGTATCTTTGATGTTTTGCAATAAAACAAATTCCAATGCATCTCCATGTTCTCATTTGATGCCATGTTTCACTGGAACTCCATTCTCACAAATCAAACACAGCAAATATAATGTTTTTTAAGTTTGATGATACTACCTGATCATTTTAATAGCACCATACTTAAAAAAATATAGGACATTGCCCTGAGTGATGTGACATTACAGTGTGATCCTATAAATAGAAACAGTGAGGAGGCAATAGGCCATATACAGAGGAGCAAACTGACTCCAGCATTTTCAACAGACATTGGTAACCATAGGTAATAACTGGTTTTAAAAGTCCTGAGGAAAATCATCAACAGTATCACACCTATATTAGACTCTGATACCACTATTCTAACCAGTAAAAAATGACAGCACTGCTCACTAATTGATACCCCTGCTTCCCAATTCAAAACATCCCAAATATTAATCTGATCAAAATGTTAAATATCAGGTGCAAAATGGCACTATATGACAAACATTCTGTGAAATGTTTATCAAATTTCATTCAATGGTGTAGGTGGAGTTGGGGATACGAGATGGTTACCCTCTCATGTCAATGATAAAGTCCATTTTTTTCTATGGAAAACCCCAGATATCATTCCGATCAAAATGTTAAACAAGTGAACAATGGAAATAAGTGACAAAGATTCTGTGTAAGTTTCATCAAAATTCAATTTAGTAGTGTAAGGGGAATTGGGCATAAGAAAAAGTATACCGGATGATAAGACCGATGGAGAGATTGACGGAAAGACAGACACCCCAGTCACTATATACCCTGAGCAGGGGTATAAATACACATTATAAACAGTAATATAACTGATACCTGCAGTAGTCTATCATGTAACTGATGGGCTGTTATATCATCACGTAACATTGTAATGAAAACAATGTTTGTATGAACTCCGTTGATATCTATTGAAACTAAGTTGCTGTGGCACTCCATAATTCCTAATAAGGGAATAGAGAAATGTACAAAATGAGTAAGTACATCTTGCAAGAATATCATAATACATGTAGAATAAAACTGTATTAATGTAAGTGGCAGAAACACAATTTTTATTTTTTTATTTTTTCACTTTTTAATCCAATATATCACTAATAAATAATTCAGAGAAACACTACTTAAAAATATTTTCAACAACAAAACCAAAGATTAATCTGATCAAAAATTCATCTAAACTAAAAATAAAATGTTCTGTTCCTGTATCCTTTAAATGGTTTAAATTAATATGAAAACAATCACTCATTTAGGTATGAGTCAGGAAACTAGCCATTAATGGACAGACAATGCAGCCACTGACAGACTTCAATGAAAAATGACAGCAAAAATTTTACCATCATATAACAATAGTTTTAATTTCTGATCACTTAACACTTATTCATTCACCACCAGCCTTGGACACATCCATATTGATGCATTGACATGGCAACATTCAGAATTACATTATCATAATACAGTACCTATGATCTAACTTAAGCCTAAATAAACCTTACCAATAGTACCTAAAGCATAACAAGCAACACATTTTCCATGGGTACTTATTACAACCTACCAAAGCTACAAGCTACCAAAACTAAATCTGAACTTTAGAGAGACAATATATATTGAGGGATTTATACACGGCTATGTTGAGTGGGAACCAAGAGTATATACAGATATACACATGTATGTTGAGAGGTACCTACATGTGCTGAGGGCTATAATCATATGATCCTCTATATCACATTGAAAATGTTAATTCTATAAAAGCAGAATAAGCATTGAAACTTGTTATGCAAGTTTAAATTTTAATACACCGTTTTCAAGATAGGTAGTTAGCTGTAGCTTATCACATGATTTTATTTAGGGCACTTTCCTCAACGCACCAACATTAACATTGTCTGAACGTCATAAAACTAGACCCTCTTCCATAAATTTAGTGTGGGCTTTGCACCTGGGCACAACACAGCACAGGTTTTTTTTTTGCATCGTCTTTCTTGAGCTGTCCCATTTCATTTTAAATGATGCCCCTTTCCACTAAAAGTGCCCTAAATTTTTATGATGTCACGTGATCAGCATTACAAGTTTCGCCTCCTTTAATGAGAACGATTATATCTTGAAAACGATGTATTGTAAAGCTATAGATATTGTACATCTTAAAAAGCAAAACTTAAATATAACTCAATAAACAGTACAAAACTGAAACTAAATATAATGAATTACAACACTTTAAACTTAGGAAATATAATTTAGTCCAATATATATCTAAAAAAAAAAAGGAAGAAATTGCCAAACGTTGTGATATTTATAATGCTTTGGTTCTGTGCATGTCTATTAATATATCACGTGCATCTACAACTTACCTAGACATGTACTGATAAAAAACAAATATCAAAATTTGAAACTATAAGACAAATCAAATTACGGATCAAATCAAATAATTTTTGTTCAAAGATCACAAACTACTTTATATTGAAAAAGATAATATTGATATTGATATGTGTTAAGAATTAAAAAAAAATACTGACTATCAACAATCGCTTCATGTTCACATGATCAGTTCTCATTTTAGCTGCTTTAATAAAAGTTTCCAGTAAATGTTTTAACTTTCTCTGATGCAACTTTGCAAATATATAGAAATAACATTATCCGCAAGCAAACCGTTAGTTAATGGGCCAAATTTCACCACTTTCATTATCTGATTTATTAAAATAAGTTGTGGATCTATTTTTAGCTTGCCAATTATATTCGACAAACACAACATAAAATGTTTCTGCCCATCAAACTTTAAGTTTGATTGATTAATTGGTTGAATGTTTACATCCAGCGAGCAATATTTCAGCAATTTTCAGGACAAGAACAAGTTTAAAAACATTTAATCACCTGGGAAAAGGGATGGAAGAACAGGAACAGAATTTTGACTCCCACGGGAAAAAGTATGGAGTATTGGATAGACATGAAGAATTTAGTCTTTTGTACTGGCTACTCTTTTTTTTAAATTGACAAGACTCTTCATCCTGCAAAGGAGCAGGGCACTTTCCAAACATTAACCACTGTGGTACATGGCCAGGCTTTCCATATTTTTAACCTGACAAACCCCAAGTTGTGTAATTCCTCTACTACACAACTGGAGACATGCTAGGCAGCTCTCGGAAGCATTAAAGTATGGTCTTAGAACTAACACTAGTAAACAAGTGCTAAACTTCAATAGTTAATTTAAATAAGTTTTCAGAATGTACTCATAGGCAAGGCATTTACCTTTTGATAAACTCATAGCCAACTCATGGTCTACCCGTAACCTAGGGACAACATTGTCTAAGGCAAATAGTGCCGCTGCAGCTAGTATACCTCCTTGTCTTATGCCACCACCTAGAGCCTTCCTAAGACGTCTGGCACTGGATATATCAATAAAAAAGCTGAGTAATGTTGACTGAATATGTGAATACCATAATTAAAAAAAATTAATTCTACGAGAATACTGACTTTTGATTGGCTGGAAAATATTTTCTATCATAGGATGGAAAAAAATCATTGTCATGGAGACACACACCCAATGATCCATATATCACTATGCTGAAAACTTAACAGTTTTGTGTGTTGATCTTTTTTTTAAAAAATGTCCAAGTACACAAATTAAGGTGTTGAGTTTATTTTAATGTTTGAATTAATTTATAAGTATTTACTACAAAAAATATTTTCTCCATTGAGGGATAACAAAATTTTCGTTGTGCACATAAATATAATCAGCGTATCCCTCGATGAAGAAAATATTTTTTGTTGTTAATCCTTCATCAAAGTATGAAATATTAGCCAGGCTTTCAGTATGTACTAGTTGTAAAAGGAAAGGATTTGTTTCCATCCATCTAATTTATAAGTTTTATGTCAATTCATAAACCTCATATATTTGTCTCCTCATTTCTGAGGAGGTATAACACTTTTTTTTCTGTGCAGTTTAATGAATTATTTAGTAAAGCAGATTCATACAAGCACCACCTTACATGGTTATTCCCTTATATTTTTCAATATTGTGGCATATATAATTGGGCAGAAAACAATAATATAGGGTTATTGCATTATTATTTCCCAATATTCATGCAATAACCCTTTTATTATAATTGTAATAATTGTTTGGCTGCTTTTAGGTGATTTTTCATTATCTTTGCTATTTTGTAGTATTTAACTAGGTCCAATATTATCATATTTTCACTTGGTTAATATTTTGTTTCAAACAGTTTACAGTAGATTTGTTCTTTTGTTTGTCTATGAATTCTTTAACTTTACTTTTATTGTCAATCGAATTTATACTACCATTTGTTTAGTTTCAAGTGATTCTGCTCATTCTCCACTCGAGAGCAGATTATGTATGTCATTTTCAACCATGTTTGTTTACAAAACGGCAGTAAAAATATAAAGCTGATGTCCGGAACACATCTACTTTTCCCAGAAATTGCATAAAATACCAAGACACAGTGTAAAATATGAAAATATATTGCACTTTATTTCTATAAGAAACCAAACTCGGAAAAAATATTACTATACAGATGAAATAAAGTATGTTAACTTATTTATAGTCTACTTAGGCACTAATAAATGTTTGTGTCAATCATGTATCAACACAGAACTTCTTTGATACGATTGACATATAATGAAAACTTACTTGAAAATGAATTCGTCAGTTCCTGCAATAACAGACCCCACTGGTGCTGACAAACCCTATAAAGTGTAGAAATTGTTTTTAAATACTCCTTAACAAAAATCTGATTGCAGTGAAACATAACATTGAAACAAAATTGGTGAACTGCAATATTGATTCAGTCAAAGAAATTGGATTGTTGTTTTCTTCATGTATATCTTGAAATCAAACTTGTTTACAAATATCATGTCATTGTTTTCTGTCTGAAATGTGCTCACAAACTTTTTTATGTCGAAACTGAATCCACAGAAAACATAAAGGTACAATTTTGTTTTAATAATATACCCCATATTTTGATTTGATACACGATTGTTATTAACAAATTGTGTGTCAAGACTTCTGAAACATGTCCTCTTTATTGTACATCATCTGGTGTATTTAATTACAAAGCTAACGTTTTGTTATGGAGTAGGCATTGCCAAAATGCGAGCACAGACAATATAGTCCTTTATTATCAATATATAATGTGCTTTTCATAATTAACATTACTTCATATCACCCTAATAGTGCCTCTAAATTCCAGTAGTGACGTGACGTCTTTCTTTGTAACTGTGACGTCACATGAAGTGTGATTGTCAGTTTTTAAAGATCGATTTAGAGATTGCAAAAAAATAGTATGAAATGTTTGTTGTTAATTTTAAATTTAACATTTAATTTTTATCGATGTCAACTTTATTTTCAAGTCTTTCTTAAAATTATTTTTAGTACTTTTCTTCATTCACTTTGTTCCAGTTTTTTGACGATATCAACTTCCGGAAGAAAAAAAATCAATATCAGCATTAAGCAGATTTTGATCACATTATTTCATTTTGATCACATGACACTTAATTGCCATAGAGCTCACAGCTCTTCGCTGCTCGCTATTACAGCTGCAATAACATTCAGGAATTATGCATCAAGGTTCAAGCATAAATTCAACTTTAATGTAGTTACCTCAGCGACAAAATGATTAAGGTAGCTAGTACTCTACTATTGATCATGTGACCTATCAAGACAGGTTATCAATTAGAGCCTTACTATGGGCAGGCTGTGACTCCAACCTTAATTCACAAGGATTGCCAATTTTCCTGCCAAACGTTTTCTACTCTGGCTTAGCTCCCCAATAGAATTAAACCAAACACAAATCAACTTGTGTGATTTGACCATAGTTATGTTTTGTTATATCCATGCTAATTAGGTAAATAAATCTGGTTTCTATTAACTGTTCAAGTTTCAGATTAGAAGCCTTTTGAACATTTTCCCCTACAGGTGTTTATGGTCTAAGGCCTGCAGTGGCAGCTTTTTTGTGTTCTGATCACCATGTACACCATTGATGATGAAAGTGATAATAAGTGATGAAAATACACTTAATCCAGAAGCTATTTTAAAAAATCAAAATATTAATAAAATTTAAAGCAAATTGTAATATGCAAAATGTATGTATGTTTCATTCATCTATTTCATGTAAATACACTTTAGCTCCAATTTCAAAGCTAAGTCAGAAGAATGCAAATGGTCATTAATTATTTATGAAAATTAAGTCGATTTGCAAAATTAGTATTTAAGTGGTTTTTTATGAGACTAGTTTATATTAAAAATGATAATTTTTAATAGCAGCCATCAACAATAGAGACTTTGGCTTTGTTTGATAACTTTGTTAAGAACCACCCAATAAACATTCCTGCCAAGCTTGTTCCAAATGGCCAAGGATTGAAGCCCAGTGATGAGAATAGCTCACATTACCCTTAGGGTCAGGTGAGCTATTAAGTAACAGGCTCATTCACAGAGGTACCACCTTATCTTGGTCTCAGGTATGACATATGTACCTTTGAAAAACACATATTGACAGAATCAGTATACTTCAGTATATCTTTGACAGGGATATAAAGAGCTGTAGCTGCATTCATTACTCTAGCACCATCTAAATGCACTTTCACGTTGGTATCTTTAGCTATGCTGTATACCTGGATATAAGAATCATTTCTATTATAAATGTTAGTTTCTTTGTTTATTTAAATGTCATAACTGCTTGCATATTTTTTTAATTGCCTTTTCTGACAGAAAAAATTCAGAATTCAATGTGTGCAGAGAATGGACGAAAACAAATAACTTTTTAAATTTAATTGCCTGAACAATTCATTCCAAAGAGATTGTAAATCGATAGCTCTTAGCTACCCTCTGAAGATCATTTTTAAATTGAAAATTAAAATAATCAATATAACAAGAAATTAACTTGATTAAATAAATTGTTAGGTATTCTTAACCTTTTTCATGCATAAACAACAATAAGAGATGAGCCTCTAGACAACAACTTTAAAGTATGTCATAAAACAATTGTTTCTCTAGACAAATATATTATTTCAAGACTCCTGTAGTAGTTCCAGGTGACAGCCAAGACCTAATATAGGTCGAGGAATAATATTGGACCTCATATGGAATACTAGGAGTCATGATCTCTTTGTCATGCATTTTAAGCCAAAAATGTTACTTTATTGGACTTTACAATTAGGCCCATATTCTTCCTAAATGTTTCTATTTTGAAACAAAGATTGTGTAAAATGTAAACTGATAAACACATATAAATGTCAGTTTATTTTTAATTTTTTTGGTAAAGACAACATACTGTTCAGCAATTGTATAAATACTGTTTAGCACCAACTGATATTTATGTGACGTCACCAAAAGTAATTATTGTGATGCTCTACAGGTGAATGTGAGGCCTTGACATGCATATAAGGTTCTCCGACAAAATATGATTAGGACACTTACACCTATTTTACATGGACAAAATCATCTAAATGAAAGCTAAATGTACGATAAAAATGTACAGTACCCTTTCCATCCATGTAATATGTAGTCTATAAATTCTTTGATAAACTGGCGCTTAAAATTTTTATTTGTTTAACAACAATGAAAAAGAAATCGACCATTTACCTGTTCCATAAAAGTTAGCGGTAAAACTTTCCCTCCACAAAAATTGTGTGTATTTTCTAAGCATATAAGTCTGGTAAATGGGAAGTGAGGATCATTGATCTGACGAATCCTCTGCTTCATTATGTCTATGTCAAATGTTCCATCAGGTTTGTTTTCTAGCAAAGATACCAAAACTCCTGCAATCTAACAGAATTAAGACCAACTATTAATATCAATCTAACAGAATTAAGACCAACTATTAATAATCTAATATCTCTTGCTGCAAAAAATATTTAAATTTAAGATTAATTTCCTTGATTTTAAAAAAATAATTTATTACAAGACATGAATAAATGATATATTCTAATTCAACACATTAGGATTTCAGAAACTGCATACAGTTGCTTATTCAAAAAGAAACACAAGGCTCACATTAAATTGCACTGCTAAACTGAAGGCCAAATTTTGCAACAGGAAAATACTTACACCGCCCTCTCCTCCCCCAACCCCAGAAAGAATTGATATGTGACACATATATAAAATCACCAAATTTAATTTGCATTGCATGTAGTTCCATTATATTTTTATAACATAAACATAACAATAGCTATTCTTTAGATTATCTTTGTTGAGACCATTCAATGATTCTGTTTCAACTGGTTCAATAGTTTCTGATAGAAAGCCATTTTAACATTTTCTATAGGTTTCTATGTTAAATTAATTACTACAATTGCAGCCATTATGGATATTTAATCAAATAAACAAGCATAAACTTTAAGAGAACCATCAAATAAACATTTACATACAATATGGCTTGAATCAGCTTTACCGTTTCAGAAAAGGTGTCATTTGAAAGTTATTCCATCGAGTCCTCTGATAAACTTCGTCAGTGAACGCTAAGGTGGCCATATTTACTGTCTTATCAGCATACAAAAATTGGTAGAGGACCATCCAATATATATTCCTAATAACTTTTTTGTTTCCTTTGGTAAACCAACTTCATAGAGGAAACTGTTTTTAAATTTTTCCCCGACTGGTAATAAGTTTCATTTCTATCATCGTCGGAAACCCACGTCTGATCACGTTCTCTCTTTGCTACCACTTACCGACGGTGGGCACACTTGTAGATATTTTCTTGTTTTCAAGAATATAAAATGTCCTATTTTGATTGGTTGCTTTACTTCCGGTAAAGAGTGACAACTAATCAAAAAAGACATAACATACGTAGTTTTGGATAATAAATGTTTTATCCAATAAGTGTCGTTACCATTAGATAATTAAATTTAATGAATATTCATTAAAACAAGAAAATATCTACAAGTGTGCCCACGGTCGGTAAGTGGTAGCAATGCGAGAACGCGACCGGACGTGGGTTTCCGATGAAGCATTTCTATTGGTTCACCAGTTTTAGAGATGAAGCCATTTTTTTCAATTATTCGCATAGGGTCCCAAGTTAAAATTAGTCCTGCAGTGGCACTTATTTTGAAATTCAGATTGGCATAAAAAACATAAACTTTATAAAGGACAATATTGCAAACAAATTTTGTTTGGTTAACCAGTTTCAGAGAAGCCTTTTCAATTTTTTTCCCACAGGGTCCTGTGTTAAACTAAGTCCAACTATGGCATCCATTTCGAATATATGTTTGGCATAAAAATATAAACTTTATAGACGACCATCCAAACAATATTGCTTGCAAGTTTTGTTTCCACTGGTTAACAAATTTGAGATTAGAAGCTATTTAAAACTTTTTTCCATGGGGTTCTATGTTAAACAAAGTCCTGTAGTGGCCATATTGGTTTTCCAATCAGATTAAAAAACACAAACTTTGTAAAGGTCCATCCAATTAACACGGTGACCAAGTTTGTTTTCAATTGGACAAGTGATTTCAAAGTAGAAATTGAAATATATAAAGTTTACAGAGGACGCTGATGATGACGACAGAGAGTGATGACAATAGCTCACCTGACCCTTTAGATCTAAAATAATTACAGATAAGACACATACAAATACTGTAGTCTGCCATTTCTGGTCCAGATACAGAAATTTTACTTAACATACTTTATATATGAAAAGGAATTTTTTGAGCTAGCATATCAGTTTTTGCCCAATTATATTTAACAATTATAAAATAAAAGTATACATACAAATGCTATACCGCCCTGTTCATGTACAAAAATGTGACTGTGGCTACCTAAAATGGCTTCTTCACCTCTTCTGGGACAGTGGGTACAAACTACAATTACATTGTCATTGCTGATAAATAATAAAATACACAATCATAGTATTGATGTACTGTTAGGATAGGTAGGATGACCTATTTAAATATTTTAAAACGCAAAGAACCTTAGCAACACTCTCACCTAAAGGGCTTTTAATTGAAGCAGGTGCAACAGTAATTTTTTTTCTATTGCTAAATTTAGCATTTGTCCAAGAGTTATGTATATATAATTTGTTTTCAACAAAAATAATTTAGTCATAAAGTGTCTTATGAAAACATCACACTTTTTAAGATCTGAACTATCATTATATTGGAAAACATGGGCTTGGGTAGTAAAGCATGATCCATGATCAAGGTATGATGGCATAATTTATTGAGTCTGTTTGTTTGTTTGAATGATGTTTGAACCCCGACCTTCTAGGAAAACTGTCAATCCTTGTCAATTAAGAGTGAAATCCAGCACATCCTGCCCACAGTGAGACTTGAAACTGCAATCTCAGTGTTGACAGACCATGTGATCAATAGTAGATAAACTACCTTAACCACTCAACCTCCGAGGCCCCTATAAATTATTAAGCAAGAGGCTAGTACAGAGGAAGAAGGTTAAAACAGGTTGGTCTAGAATCAAAGTTTTTAAATAATAAAATGTTAGGTAAATTTTACATCTACATTATTTACTGTAACTAAATTTAAAATATAAGCTACAAAATATAGCTACATAATTATTGATTACTTGTCTCCCGGAACCAAACCACTATCATTTCATTGTGGCCACAATGGCCATGTAGTTAAGGTATTTCGTCTACTGTTAAGCACCAGGTCTGTCAGCACTGAGACTGGGGGTTCGATTCTCACTGCATACAGGGTGTACTCGAGTCCAATCTTAACTGACAAGGATTGCCAATTTTCCCATCGCACTTCAGGGGTTTCCTGTGCTCCTGCCACCTCCCACAATAAAAACTGGACGCCATGAAATAGCTGAAAAATTGCTGAAAGTGGTGTTAAACACCATTCAAACAAACCACTATCATTTCATTATTTACAAACAAGTACACAAATGTATATACCTGATAATAAGTTACCCATGGTCCCTGATGGTATAAACAAAGCTTGTTCTTTTCCAAACATTTCAGCACATCTTCTTTGCAATTCTAAAATAAAACAACAAATCCAGAGGCTAACCTGGTTAATTGATTTCCAGATACTGTTTATAGTGATTTTCAAAAATAAATTTAGTCTTGTTCCTGCGTCCACCATTGATTTCTATAAAACCTCTAAAAAATTAATTAAAAAGAAAGCATTAGGAATATATCTACAAAACAGCCAGGGACAAGGATTCACAATATTTTGTCAAGTATACAAGTAGGTGTCCTGCAGGCACAAGGACAAACTTAGTCTGTGCTATAAAACTATAATGCTGCATGTAGGTATTCTGTACTCCAAAAGCAATCTTCAAAATTTATAGTACATGCTTAAAAAAATTACTATATACACAGTAAGTGTAGTGTACTATTTAGGTCTGAATGAAAACTGTAAAAAAATCTATCATGGAAGATGATCAATACCCTAAGAAACTGGTTTCCCACAGTTACTGCTACCATGTCAGAGAAAGTCTTGGCACACTTTAAGATGAAAATAAAAACAGGTAGAGCTCTGACACTACCAATGGATCTCTTTTCAGCATTAAAGGATTAAACCCGTTAAATATAAAGACAAATGTAAAAATATTCAATCAAGCTGCTGTAGTACATGTACATTAAGGTTATAAATTCCATTGAATTTTCATTACAATCAGACAAAATATCTCAAACAAAATTCTGGTATTTTCAAAAACTTTAACAAAGGGCAATAACTCAATCAAACTTTAGGCAATCTTGATGTGGCAAGGATATGCAAAACTCTTGTTTGTACTTATGTCATGTGAATAAGTAAAAATATATGCAGCAATATTGAATATTTGTTAATGCAAATAGTGCAGATACATATATTAAAGAACTGTGACAAAAGCCTTAGCTCAATGAATGCAATGCAAATTGAAGCAACCATGACATTGCTATAATGTGCACAGGTATGCATATTCTCATAATTGCTGAGATGTTAAATAAAAATTGACTAAGCTGAGGAATTATGCAGACAGAATATATTAATTAAATAATATAATAAAAGACCATAACTTGTTTAAAATCAACCTAGTCATGACCTGCCAAGGATATGTGCAAATAGGCTTGGTACATATAAATTCTGTAAAAATAAATCAAAAATCCAACAAATGGTGGTCATGAATTATCACAGACAAAATAAATTTAAGGAATATTTCAAATTTCTGAAAAGGTTATATGATATAACATGGTTTGAGTCTGTTTATGACTAATAAACTGAAAGGGGTTTATAGTGATTTTAAATGAGACTGTAATTTGTATATTACAGGACTAGTATTAGTGACTCAAGTAATAGCATGGACAAGACACACAGAGGGATTAAGGTTCATCCGACTTAAAAAAAAAATCAAAGCATTATAAAGAAGATGAATGCATGTCTTCCTACAAAGTACATTGTAATATGTTTAATATATTCTGTAGTGGTAGCTATATTGCATTCTAATTTTTGATAGCATTTGTATACAATATTTTAGAATTTGAATGGTGTAAACAGACCCAGGCCATGTTACAAAGTATAACCTGTTCAGAAATTTGAAATATTCATTATAATTTAATTTTAACAAATCTTATCAATTTAATAGTAAAAAACATTGCTATTTGAATTTTAAAAATGTAAGAATAGGTCATGTGAAAAACTCAAGTTATATCGAATAATATGGATTGCTACATTTGAATAAACCAATCAGATTTCAGCTTACAATGGAAATTTAATTATTCAAGCTTGGTACTTAAAGCATGCACTAAATATATTAAACAAATAAAACAAAGGGCAAAGACTCATTCAATATCAAGCTGTGATGGCATGCCAAGGATATTTAGAGATGACAAAATATTTTCAATATATATAACAACATGCCATCTCATTTAAAAATAAATCAGTAAAGTAATAATGATAATAATACGAACAAAGTAGCTAGGTTTGGTACTTACCTGTCATGTAAAGTTAATCAAATCTGCCCATAGGTAGCTAAGAAATAGTGTGTACAAAATATATTCAATAAATATAACAAGGAGCCATAACTCATTTAAAATCAAGCTAGTCATATGCATGTAATGTGCCAGCAATATGCACAACTAGGCTTGGTATTACCAGTCATGTAAAGTTAAATGACAAGCATGGACACAGAAAAAATGTCTCATCTGCATTCTGCATCAGCAGTGAAAGAATTTTTTCCTGAGCAACAAGAAAATAGCATTAATTTGTCATTATATGTTACATAATTCTATGCGTACTGTCGTGCATTGCAAATGATCAACCGATATACAAACTAATATCATCCTGCAATTCATGGTTAATGAAGAACTGAACTAATCCACAAACTTTAACATAGCTACTGGACCATGAAACTGAGGTCAATGACAGATAAAACCCACTAAACTGTATTGTACTATTTATCAGCAGCCTACATGTAAATATCAAATATTGCCATCTTACAATGCATGGTTTCAAAGAAACTGACTCATAGGACTGTTAAATTAAGGCCAATGAGTACCAATGATATGAGCAACTAGACTTACTAGTATTGTAAGGTTTAATCAAAATCTGACAAATGGTAGTCAAGAAATAGCATGGACAAGACACACAGATCTACATAGCAATAGATGCAACTTCAATGATTCACATCTGAAGATACATGTATAAAATGGTGAGGTTTATCAGACTTTTTAAAAAATATCAAAGCATTATAAAGAAGTTGAATGCATGTCTTCCAACAAAGTAATGTTTAATATATTCTGTAGTGTATTGCATTCTAATTTCTGATAGCATTTGCACACAATATTTTAGAATTTGAACATTGAATCTTACATTAACATACCATTTATTGTTGGGTCTTCCCCTAGCACATCATCCCCAACCTCGGCCTCTGCCATTGCTCTCCTCATACCTTCCGATGGTTTTGTAACAGTGTCACTACGAAGATCAACAACATGATGTTTAGTGCCGACAGCTGGTTGTTGTGTTCCTTGATAATATTTTCTGTGTGATTCTACGGAAAACCATTTAAGCCTATCTGAATCTTGAAAAAGTTGATTGAACTTAAACTGGACAGGCCTTCTCAAAATATATCTTGCCATTCCTGCAGAGCAAACAGAAACAATTTACAAATAAGCTGACAAATTTTAACTGTACATTCAATTTGTTTTGCTTTGACAATATATTATTCTGTTATATATCTTTGAAGGAAAATGTATGGATCCAAGTTTGATTTTATGGTAATCCTTTCTTTTTTTACTGTTCTTGAACACATTGATTGATTGATTAATGGTGTTTAACGCCCGAGCAGCAATATTTCAGCTATATTCAGGCGATGAACACATTGAAGATAGGTAACATTATGTGCAAACATACACTGAATGCCCATATTTAACTTGCACCATTTGGTAAGCATACATGTTCTTTTTTAATGCCACAAGAAGACAAACTCAGTGACCCTTCAAATTCATCGTTTGTCCAAAAATTTAGGTACTTTGGGTATGGTATGATCTTACTAATACTGTCACTGACCGGTGGACACAATATCAGTGTGTATAGAGGGTAAATTTTAATTTAATCCCTCGTTTATATATATAATTAGTATACCACTGAAACTGTTTTATAAACATTTTACATCTGAATGTAATTTTCATTGCCAAAAATCATACATACCCGGTACTTAAATAAATGTAAACTTACAAATATCCTAATCTGAGCCCCAAATGCAATATACATGTAGAATGCTGGACATTTTTCCAAAAAAGTAGGTCATATTAACCAAACGTTTAAACATTTCTTTTTAAGTTTTACAATAAACCAAATTTTCAGTGGAGTAGCATAGATAATAGAAATGTTCATATTATTAAATGAGACTGTAATTTGTATATTACAGGAAATTCAAAATTACCAAGAAATTAGTCACACAGTGAAGTTACAAGTACCATATAATGAGTTACATCCTACATGTACACAAAGCACAACTAATAATAAAACTGCCTTTTGTAGCTAAATAATCTAAGCTTACCCATGGGCTTAACATAAAATGATGATACTATTTACATTAAACATATATACCAGAAGTTAACTGTTAATTTGTCATGCAATTATTTCATGGTCATTAGCAGGTCTTTACTAAATATATAATATATATAATCAAATAAATCAATGATTGACTTTAAGAATAATTTGCTGTCTCTTTTTTACATACTGGTTGATAAACTTAAAGCTTAATATGATAATTTCAGTTTGGCATATATATATAGTTAATGATTTCTGATTGTTGAGGGTTAAGGAGACACACCTCCTAAATGAGCAATGAGCCTATTTGGTGTCTTTAGATTTTTACTTTTGTTTTAGAAAGTATTGATAGAATTTTATTAGAAAATATAATTAGAAAGCTGAATTTGGGTTTATTTCTATATTATTCAATAAATAACTTTGGATCCGACACAAAAATAAATTTTGGATCTAAAAAGTCTATACTGTAAATTTACATAAAAACATAATGTGACTAAAGTACATGTACAATTTGCAAATTCATTGTATATTAGAAATTGATAATGGAATGTAAAAAAATTAAGAGAATATATATGGGTGTTAAAAAATGTTAAAATTAAAAATGTTATTCATATCAAATTTGTTTTAATCATGTTAATTGGAGCATTAGTTTAAAAGATGGGACCCATCTGTTGTACTATAAGTTGAAGAAATTTTTGGGATTACGGAAAGCTATTGAAATATATAGTACTGTGTATTTGGAAGAATTTTCCACATCTTAATGTGGAACCTGCTTAATTTATCATTCCCGAGGAGCAAAGTGGTGTCCTAAAGGAAAATTGCAGACAAACAGAAGACGTGTGAATCTGTGTTTTATGAATTTTTGCATGATTATCAAGAATAGGTTACTTTTGCGAACAGGTCAAGGCACTAGTTCTGTAACATAAAGCATCCATTTCATGCTTATATTTATCATTTTCATCTCTCTTTTACATTTCTATTTCTATTTGAAATGCTCGCATTTCACAAACACACTTAAATTTCAATATCTGATTTATGTTGAAAAAAAAACATGATATGGACAGTTTTATTAAATGGAACTATGATTTATACACGTAGTTAAGGCACGAGATACATTACATTACTACTTGATCCCCCAAACCACCGGGCAGCTTCGATCTCAGAGAATCTTGTGCGCGAGGGTTAGAAATCGTCAATGGACAACTGTCCAATTTAAAAAATGCCACCTATTGTCCACTTCTGGTACTAAAAACTGTAGCCGCAGTTTGTCATGTTGAAAACTTTTGCAATGGACAATCGTCTTTGATAAATTTTCACGCTTCATGTTAATGACAGGTGACAATATCTGACTGAGGACATTATAAAAAAAAAACCCTGTTGTGTAAACATGATCACTTATTAATTAACCAATGTTTATTCCCCCAATTATTTACCTGATATTAATCTCATAGAACCCTACTGGTCACGGAGTAGTTCTCGCCGGCAAGTAATTCTCGCCACCCGATCTTTTGACAGTTTGTGTGAAAAATTGGCATTTTAGAAGTGACCAGCGTAATTTGATTTGGGTGGAAGACGGTGAAATCTATTAAATGAAGCCTTTTTCATTGATTTACATGGAAAAATAACGATACGGTCACAAAAATGGCGAGAATTGCTTCTGTCTTTTTTATGGCGAGAACTACTCTCTGACCAGTAGCTGTTTAGTGTTTTACAGCTTGATAAAACAAGCTAACAAGTTACATCCGTGTTCTAATTAAATTATCAAACTTACCTGTTCAGTTTCCTATATATAGTAACATCTACTTTTAAGGTTAATTAGATGTAAATTTAATTTGGCATAGACAATACAACAAAAGAATGCAAAATCTTTATTTCAGTATCATAGTCTTTTAGCGATGATAGCCGTAGTTTTTTTAACTGCACGTAAAAGGGAGATCATGTAAAACTGGAAATGGGTCAATTTGCAGTTTTCTGAAGCACTAAATGCAGTGTCAAGTGCTGGCATGTTATGTACAGTACTTTTTACATGAAAAATGAAAAACCACCTTAGTTTTTATGTAGAGTAATCTCCCTTTTCATAAAAAAAAATTAAAATACGAAAGCTTCATTCGTTTTGGTTGGTTCATATTTTAGAAAACCGCCAATGAAAATAGCCGTTTTATTGGAAAAACAGACCACCACTACCACAACATCGAGAAATGACAATTGGGCGTATTTTACACCTAAAATAATCGGACCGAATTGACAAAAACATCTAGAATGTTTAGTAGACCGAAGGGTTGGATACCTGGATTATTGTCAAAACCAAAAAATCCGCATTCATTGGAACATTTGAAGTAAGTTTCAGATTCGCGGATACGTTTTATCTCCTCAACTATAAAATTAAGAGGTATTATAAAACCAACATGGTCATTATAGTAAAGATATGTATGTATGAATATGATGGAAATATCATGTGGTTTGACGAATGAATTAATTATTTAATGCACACTTTGACTTTTAAATTAAGAGGTCACTCACCTCGAATGGCTCGATAGAAAAGTTCCAATCCAACACTACAGGAAACAACCTTTTGTATAGTCGGACCAACTCTATTTGGAGTTGAATAATTAGTGAAAAACAACAGTTATATTTCTTGGACCATCCGATTTTCTCAATTAATTGATAGTTTTGTTAACTTTTTCTCTGTCTTAATATATATATACTTGTAGATTAAATAGTGCTCACAGTGCAGAAGTCGAATCGGCACCTTCATGTACCAAAAAAGTCAATTCGGCACCTCCGAAGAGTCAAATTGGCATCAACTTTGGCACCGAAAACTGCGCCTTGTCATTTAGTAGATTGCGGGTTTAAACATCCTTACCCGAATGAAAAGAGAACATTTTTAAACAGTGCTTAAGAATAGTTTGCACATGCATTTTATTTGTTGATGATCAATAATGATTTAATGTGCCGGTAAACTTGAAGATCGAATATTTGTTCAACCGGATGCATGTGTTATGCATTAAATATCATCCTGAACAAGTTTGGTAAATTATCCGGTTTTGAACTGTCACATTACGTTTTTAGTGTATTACAACGTAGAATGGTGTCCTGAAGTTGGATGCGAACTCTCTTTAATCAATTATAAATCCTTTTCGACAGAAAACAGACAGTTGAGCGGCGATCTTTTTCTTTATTTGGTATTTAAAACCAGAGTTGTTTTAACAAACGCGGACAAAAGTTTACATCATGTATCGTTATATAAAATTTGTTAACAGGATGGGATACAACAAATAAATTACTAAAATGAAGCCATCATGCAGCAAGAATAATAAATATGTGAAAAGTTTATAAACGAGAATCGCCACATACAAATTCAATATAGTTTAACTACGATATGGTACATGCGCCTGTTTCACAAGGTTGAATGAAGTCTTACGTACGCACAATTCTAAATACACATTTACCTTGGACAATGGCGTTTTAAACTATAACAATTAATATAACAGTTTTATATAAAAAAAAAGTAGTGATTTGCTTCTGAGCTAGTTATACCCTACGCAAAACTGACAATTTTTCAAATGGACTCAGACGTGTTATTTGTATAAAGTTCCCATTAAAATTAACTCGCAGTTTCGGTGTTTTTGCATGACATAGTATTAATTGGGATGAATGTTCTCTAGATCAGACGCCTTTAAGACTTGCCTTAGTTCTCTAATTACAAATACTAGTTCTTTATATTTTGTTGTATTGTGGTACATTGATCAAACAATAAAATATGCATAGTTACTTACGTCTGTTATAACATTAACAAAACAAATCGGAACAGCATGTATGTTTGTGTTGTTTTGTTCTTTTTTTTTCTTTTTTTTTTTTGTTGTTGTTTTTTGTCTCGCCTGAGACGAAAGTCGCTGGAGGCGAGACATATGTTTGGGAATCCGGCAGCGGCTGCGGCGTAAACACTTGACATCTTGCTTCATATATTTGTAAGCCCAAGCCCTAGGTCCATCAAATTTGGTACAGAGGTAGCTTATGATGAGTACTTGCCAGTCAGTCACCTGTCACCTGACCTTGACCTCAATTTCATGGTCCAGCGACTACGTTAAAGTTTTTGGGTTACGGCAGTTCCTCTAACTACGCATAGTAGCATGACAATATTTGGTGTATAGGTTGCTGATGACTAGTACATGACTGTCTGGTAGGTGTCACCTGACCTTGACCTCAATTTCACGGTCCAGCGACTACGTTAAAGTTTTTGGGTTGCGACAGTTCCTCTGTAACCACGCATGGTAGGATGACAATATTTGGTATATAGGTTGCTGATGACTAGTACATGACTGTCTGGTAGGTGTCACCTGACCTTGACCTCAATTTCACGGTCCAGTGACTACGTTAAAGTTTTTGGGTTACGACAGTTCCTCTGTTACCACGCATGGTTGGATGACAATTTTTGGTATATAGGTTGCTGATGACTAGTACATGACTGTCTGGTAGGTGTCACCTGACCTTGACCTCAATTTCACGGTCCAGTGACTACGTTAAAGTTTTTGGGTTACGACAGTTCCTCTGTTACCACGCATGGTTGGATGACAATTTTTGGTATATAGGTTGCTGATGATTAGTACATGACTGTCTGGTAGGTGTCACCTGACCTTGACCACAATTTCCCGGTCCAGCGACTGTGTTAAAGTTTTTGTGTTACTGCAGTTTCTCTGTAACTATGCATGGTAGGATGACAATATTTGGAATATAGGTTGCTGATGAATAGTACATGATTGTCTGGTAGATGTCACCTGACCTTGACCTCAATTTCACAGTTCAGCGACTACGTTAAAGTTTTTGTATTAGGATAGTCCCTCTGTAACTATGCATAGTATGGTGACAATATTTAGTATACAGGCCGCTGCTCATAATTAATGCTATTTAGGTAATGCTTATGACAAAATTTATTTTCGTTACTGACGCGGAATTCAGGCGAGACATTTTTCTGTGTCCACGCTTGTTTTTTTTTGCGCGCCGATATGAACGTCTGTTTGCGGACATAAGGTCTTGTCGTAATATAATAGAAATTATAAGGATGCTACTAAAGTCTTTTCTACAACAAAAGTTGATGATGTGTCAGGCTTTTAACACTGAAGCGACTATTAAGGTTGATTCTATATCACGATTGTATTTTTTTAACACACGTGGTTCAACACCGAATACAAATCGAGTATAAAATCATTCGTGGAACGATATATTAAGTGATAATTTCGAAAATTTGAAAAATCAAAATGTAGCATTGCAAGTCGTATTGATTTTAAAGTTTTTAAAACAAATTTCTTTACAAGTCTCGTATTTATTGTGAATGTGCTATTTTACCGTTAAAAATGTGAAGCCGCGTGTTCACCTGTTAATTATAAAATTATACAATGCACAAGTTTATTGAAATGTTTGAGAGCATGTGCTTGATTAAATGATGACTGGACAATACTTGGATAATAGATCGATTAAAGGTGTGACACAATTTACATCCGGTAAAAGTTCAAACGGTTGAAACATTAATCAGAGGCGCTGACAGGGAAATTTTGACGATAGAATAGCAAAGATTTTGACAATTTTAAGGCAAAATGCGGTGTTCTAACCTTTTAGAACACGTTATGGGAATAATTGTCAATCTAAATCAGTGACAATAAACTATAAGGTATTCTCATATAATGAATAGATTAGCAAGAACACAGATTAATTTTGTTTTCAAACAAACATATTAAAACGGCATATTTTAACACAAATCTCTAAATTAAATCGCAACATTTTAATTTTTTCACTGTGTAAGCATGAAAGGAAATTGAAAATCCACTGTGGTCAACACGGTGGGTCATGATATGTAGTGGACAGAACAGGATGTATCGCAGAATACCAGTATGGTGGTGAATTTCTGAATGAAAAAAACAACGACCACGGTATATAGTGGGCAATATAAAAAACATGTTGTCACGTCTGTACCAGATGTAATCTGACTAGTATTCTGCTCGTATGATGTTTTGATCTATTTATTATATAAAACTAAAAAATTAAGACTCCCCAACTGATCGCAACAAAGGTTTTGCCTTACACTAACACAATTTTTGTAGACCTGTCTATGACGGACATATTATGGTATACAAATGTTTGTGAGTCATGGCATGCACATGTCACACTTGGGGTTCATCACAGGCTGTTTAAGCATGGAGAGCTTCATTTCCAAGCGTCACTTTAAAATCCATGTATGCCACGACTCAATTAGCATATACTTAGTATATATATCAGATACAATAAGTCTGGGTGTCAACATTACCGATGCACTTATTAAACCAGATTGTATTAACATCACTTAATTTTAAACTATTAAGGGTGACCATCAGCCCTGACACGTTTATTGTTAAATAAACATCCTAACTGAGCATATTTTCCACCCGAATGATTGTTACCTGTGGAGAATATGATGATGAAACACAGGTAACATATAGATCGCCATTTGTGAGAATATTTAATAACACATCAGAGACAGAACAAACTAGACAGAAATCAGTACGCATACGATAGCTGTGACAGACACGAACAAAGATGCGCTTGATGTTAAAATGGTGTGGCAAGAACTGAAAACATGCGTACAATATGCATCTAGAAGCGTTACATGGATCCCTGAGTCTACATTATAATAAAAACGGATATAAACAAGAATTTACTTATAATATCACATGTGAACATTTTATTGAATTTGTAACATTTTAATTGACATTTTTATGAAACTGAGATCAATTCAGTCACAAAATAATAAACAATAGCAATTCTTCTGTTATGTTTATTTCAGAAATCCAAGCTCAGTTGCACCAGAGACATATAATTGTATATCTCTGGAAGCACAGTTTTTTTATGGAAATACTGAAATTTTCGTTTAAAAAGACAATTATTATGGACATAGAAATCAAATACATTAGTTCTTTAGAAAACATTAAAAGTGTCAAGGATAGAGGGTTTTCACCATTGAAAAATAATAACCCATAATATCTTATTCCAAATTACACTGCAAGGAAACACAAAATTGTATTTTATCAACCAAGGGGAGACGATGATAAGGTGTAGGGCAAGTTTTGTAAGCTGTTCAATTAATTAATCTATGCACAAATATGGAAAGAAATTTATTAATTGAATAATATATGTTAAACATTTACCATCTAAGGATGCTTGATAAAAAATGATTATAAACATATCTGTCATATGGTGAATATTTATATACATGTATTTATTTCTTGCATTCAGTTGGTATTAGGGAATCAACATGTATGACAAGTAAAGTTTCTCCACCCTTGAATTTTTTTTCTGTGGTGAACCCTGACACTGTACATGTATCTTGACAATGCCTTTGCAGATTTTCTTCATACTGCAAATACCCTTAAGTTAGGTAAATCCGCTCGTTGGTAACCCGCCCACTTTAAATAACATTATTATTATTTTCCTTATCTTTTGTAAACTTTGTCAGCAAACTGTTAACGTTGTCAACAGTTTGCTAAAAGACTGAAAATCTTCAAATTTCATTGCAGGATACAACTAGTATTGAAGAAATAATTACCTTATGTTCCATGAAATATTTTGAAAAGACAAATAAAACACAGTAGCAAGCACATCTTTAAATTTTTATGATCTTCTCATGCATGAGCGGATTTACCAGACACGGTCACACACAATGTAAACACAGGAAAAATATGCATGTAAAATAAAAGTGGGCAGCATGAACTATTAGATGGATCTTTAGCAAGGTTTCCCCAACTGCCTCCTTAATGATTACCTGTTTTCCTGCCAAAGTTAGGAAGTTCTAACTGAGAACTCTAGCTTCCTATACCCAAAACAAGATGGACACCAAAACATAATTGACAGTAGCTTAAAGGATATTAGAATAAGTATCAGGAGATAGTAAAATGCTCATGTTGAAAATTTTACATTTTATTACTTCACAGATATTTATATGGACTACTCTGTAAGAACCAGACCATAACAGATAACAACAGGAGTCTGTTGGTGGAGACACTAAGGTCGATATCAGAGATATTAATCTGGGGAGATCAAAATGACAGCAGTGTGTTTGAGTAAGTGATAACCAATCAAGTAGCATCAAATATCTTTCTTACATACATGACATACATGTACTTTATTTCATGAAATTTCAGCTGCATTGCAAGGTATGGCACTTTGCTCACAAAACTGATGTTATAAAAATTACTGTCAGCTACGTATACATTAAAATCATTCAAAACAAAACCATTTTATTGAAGATGTTAAAACATCTTTATACATGTACCAGTTTAAAAGAAACAAAATATATTTGTAACGGCTTCCATCATTTTTGAGGCAGGTGTTTAGATGTTTTAACCCACAATCAATCATTCAATTATCCAAAAAATCTAACGGTCATCAGTAGATGTAGATGAGATGAAGTAAAATCCATTAGTGAAGTGACAGAAAGCAATTACATGTATGGAATAATTATGAAAATATATACAAAATTGACAGAAAAAATCAGAACCATGACTTTTAAGGGGGTGGGGAAACAAAGAGAAAGTACACCATGTGCTAGTGAACACATTAACCTTTAATGAAATAAACTTTTAACAAAGATGTATAGGGTATTGACATCCCTAATAATTATTCAGCAAGGGGCATTATAAACATTTCTTAGAAACAAAGCCTGTCCTTTCTTCAATTCAAGGAAATGAACAGACTTAAACATTAATGTTGCCTGGTGTACAGTTATCTGTAGTTTATCTTTTTCAACTTATAAAGGTATGTTACAGGAATTAAACACAGTCAATGATTAATAGAGATTTCTGTGCTATCCATCACTTGTTTAGACTTTGATGGAAGTGTGGGAACATGTTTGATGGTAGAGGATTCTCAGACTAATTTATTAAAAGTGCATAGTGTTTGTAAAAATTACAATTAATAATGTTAAAATAATGGATATCATACATTTTATCAGAAAGTTACTGGTGACAAATTAACATAATATAAATAAAAAAATATATTTAGATTTTAGTATAAATTAATGCATTTTTATTGTAGTTTCTTCCTTGAGAAGAACATGTTATCCTTTTTCCTGCGATACTTACAACAGAGAGAAGGGAGACATATATGTGTGCAGTTATTACAGACATTGAATATATTGTTTGAAAACATCAGCAATGAGACATCATTATGTAAGTTAATATTGAAAGAACAAATGATTTTTACCACCACCACCCAACCTACCCACCCCCATCCCAAAAAAAACGGGGTGAAAAAAAAGAATCTATTTTCAGGGGCTGCTCTGGCTTCTAAAAAGCTGGCGCCAAAAAAATCGCCAACTGCAATTTTCCGTCTCCAGTTTTGTAAAAGTGTCGCAGTATTAGAAATAACTAGATCACTATATGACATGGCGAAATTGTTTAACATTATGTGTGACATATTCTGTAACGTCGGACGAAATCCAAGTTTGCCGGACTCTTAATTCAATTTTTCAAAAGTTTGGTCTCGAACACCCCGTACACTAATTGTATTTTAATCATGAAAAGATGTGTGAGTGATTTCTTGTTGGCAGAAAACCAAAATTTTACAGTAATTAACTAATTTATTAGAAACATCTATTCCCGTGAATGAACATAAAACCGGAAATACTGAAAATAGAACTACGCATGTGTAAGAGTTTTCTAATTACGAAATTAAGACGGACATCCGGTCCGGAAATCACTCAACAACGACGTCAGTTTTCATACCTGTATTTTATTAATTACATTATAAAAAAAATATTACTACAAAAATATGTTTGTTTTGTTATTTTTATAAATTAATTAACAGCATCAATTGTTTTATTACACCGTAACACGTCTACTCAAATGTGATGCAGGTAAAGCTGCTTTTCATCAGACAACTTTGTTGATTCATTTATTGCCCATTTCCTTTTAATAACTCCAAAAAACACAATACACGTGTATTTAGGACCATAGAAGCCCGACAAAGGATCTTTAATGATGCAATCGCCGATTACCGATAAATTTACTTGTCAGCAATATCTATAGTGTATTACCAAGATATGTGTGTTTTTATCATTTTTCTGCTTTTATTAAGACTAATTGTGGAAAGTCATGTAAAAAGGGTATCTGCGTGACTTTCTATATCAACACAATACACTTTAGATTAGATGGCCGCCATACAGTCCAGATTTGTCCCCTCTCAATTTATCATGATGGAATGATCTTAGACAGCAGAATCAGAAACTATATTCACAGCCTGTGTAACATAAATCAGCTTATTCTTGCCCATCTTTATGAGTGGAACAACCTCCCTGATCCCATGAGAGATGTCTTACCAGATATAGATGTCTTCTTGAATCACCAGTAAAATGTCGAAAATATTGACCTACAAACAAACATTTCTTTTTTCTATTAGTATGTCCACTTTTATATCTATTCAAATATATCTTGCATAGAAATTTTTTTTTCTTTTTCAGATTACCTTTTGTCTAACAACCACATCAACTCCATAATTGTCCACAAGTTTGACTTTTCTGATGAAGAGGTATGATAAGAAAGTTTTGTAAAAAGTGATACCGGTAATTTGAAAAAGTTGAATGCTTTAAAAAATGTTCAAACTCTTCCAAGTGTAAACGACATACTTACTTTACTTAAGAATTGTTTTCATATGTTAGTTAAAATATTGGATATTGATGACTTTGGGTTGGTTTATGCTAATAAACCTGGAAGCGGTCAAAATTATTTTAAAATTGTACTTTAAAAGTAGTCATAAATGCCTTAGATCTTTTTTTTTAGTTTCAGACATTAATTTTCTGTATAATTGATTTGTTTGTACAATTTGTCAGCAATATCATGGCATCTAGTTTTTATTGGTGGAGGAAGGCTGAGAAAATCCCGACCTGCCGTAGGAAAAATGGCAATCCTAATCAATTAAGATTGGAGTGGAGTACTCCATGTCTAGAGTAAGACTTAAAACCCGCAACCTCAGTTTTGACAGACCACATGATCAATAGGAGATAATCTACCTTAACCACTGCACCACTCAGACCCCTCTGTATAATAAACATCTTTTAAACTCAATACAAAAGCATGCTACTATTTATTTTTCTTTAACAGGTGATGGCATATTACATTTCATTTTTGAAGACTCTTTCTCTGAAGTTAAACAAGCATACAATACATTTCTTTTACAATGAGGTAAGCAAAAGTAGTAAAACATTTTTAGTATTGAACGGTCTCTTTATTCATTTTGAAAACCATTCTTTAGCTTCTTATATTAAACTGAACAATCTCATCAGAATGCGAAGCCATTTATTATTTTGTTGATGGGTCAGCTAAAAAAGTACTTATTAAAATCATTAAAATCTGTATGATGGATTATACTCCAGTCTTTTCCTTGAAAACAACTGGATAAATTTCAACCAACTTTATAAAGATGATCCTTGAAAGATGTCATACCAAATTTGTATATAATAGCCTGCCCTCCAACAAAGATAGCTACAAATAAAAAATGTGGTACATGTAATTGACTGATTCTGCTTTTTTCAGCAAAATTAAAAAATAATTGAATTCTATTTAGTATCATAAAGATTCTTTAAACATGTATTCTGAATTTTTCCGAAAAATTGATACTTTCTAAATTAGCAAATTTGGCTTATTTTGACAAAAAATCAAACAAAAAAAGTAGGTTTTGTCACATGTAGTTAAGGTAAGACAGGACAGGCTCCTGTTAACCTCATCTATATTATATGTAACCCTATTGTGGCTAAAATAACCGGAACAGTATTAATATCTGTACCCAAAATACCTACATTCAACCCAAAATATTGATGAGTATTTCTTAAACTATTACTAGAACATAAAAATTGCTCTCTGGGATATAACCAAACTCTTGCCATCAAAACCCTTTTTAAAAGAGATCCTCAAATGTCACAATAGCCTGTTACATGGATTATTTCCAGCATACACATTCCCATATTTTTGGGAAAAATGTTACGACAGAATCGTACCATATTCCTTTCACAAAATCAAATATCAGTCTATGCACAAGCGATGAGTATATAACTTCACCCGCAGTTCTGATTTTACCGTAACAGGAAAGATAACTCGACAAGTACAAAGGTAAAAATTCAGAGTGACAGCAGTTCCGAGAACAAAAACTTCAAAAATAGCTATGTATGAAAATTATGCTTTCTACTGGAATTATGAAGGATTTAGCTAATATACATAATCCGGAATTAACATATAAATGTGTCCAACTATAAAAAAAATGTGATAAGGTTACTTTTCACAAACTAACTATATGAAATGTTGAATTGGCCATGTTATAACAGCTACATGAACCATACGGAATCATAAATTCTTACTGGCTGAAATTTATAATTCCTCTATGAAAATAGAATGCCTGGTTAAGTGTTATTTGGTAGTCAAAATGGATTTGAAATTTTTTGCCAGTACAACAGATTGTCAAGATGAACATTTTTGTTGTATAAAAATCTATTAAACTGTTGAGCAATAAATGCTCTTTAGGGACTCTGGTGAATAGCCAGGGTTCAATTTAAAGGTAATATAAAGTTTTTAATGAAAGAAGAAATATTCTATTTATATTATTGTTTATTCAGCAAGATTTTTAACATTACATGCATAGTTTTGATATTACGGTACATAGAACATACAACTTAAAATCTTGCGAAACACATACTGATACATGTATCATTTAATTGTGTTTGTATTCTATTCCAGCATACCAATGATTTTGCACTGTACACAGAGGCCATCAAGTTTTTTAATCATTCTGAGTCTATGGTCAGGATTGCTGTAAGAACTATAACACTGAACGTCTACAAAGGTACTTATGAGGAAATCAGCTTTAATGCACCGTATATGTCTGTATCATTTTTTTTTCTTTTTAAATTACTGTATTTTTCGAGTGGAAATTATTCACATTTCTTGTCAAGGTTTTATATCAAGAACTTGTTGTAGTTATTAGATTGGAACATTCAAAGAAAACATTTTACCTTTTTGTGTCTATATTAATACAAATATGTAATTGTAATGAAATATAATCATTAAAATGTAATTATCTGTCAATGACCTTGTACAAAGTATATGCAACAGTGTGTTAAATAAATTTTTTTTCTATTTTAGTGGAGGATAAAGCCATGTTGATATACATTAGAGATAGGACGGCTGCTCCATACTTCTCCAACTTGGTCTGGTTTATTGGTAACCACATCCTAAATGTTGACCTCTGTGTCAGACATGATGCTGAGTATGTTTGCTTAATTCTTTTTACAGTTTTGCACTACTAGTTCCACTGTGTGAAGATAATGAAAAAGCTTATAAATTTCAAACCTTTTAGCTTGTTGTGATTGAAACTTGGTTATGCAAATATGGCCAACATTTTCTGATTTTGTTGCATTGTACAGAATGTAGTTACAGTTAGAGGTCCTATAATGACTGATGCTTTGAACTGCATATTTGGTAAACTATTTTTATATACACTCCTATATGAGTAATTACACCAAATTGTACACTACAGCCAGAATAGGTTAATGAATCAATGATGGAGACAGATTGTACAACATAGAAATCCCCCATTGGACATCAATTTATCAGTTGCTGATGCCCAAAGAATGATGTCACACATTGACCTTTATTCACTTAAACTGTCAGATAAATGTCTGTTTAAATACATTAAATGTGAACCTATATTAGGTAAATACAATTTTTGTATAAATATCTTTCCATCAGTTACCCCCACAATAGCTATTAATGTCATCAGCCATATGCAAGGTAGAATGGTCCATTGAATACATATCAATAAAATAAAAGTATAATTTTATTGTAGCATCAATGAACATACATATGTAAAGAAATGAATGTGTTAATTGCTTCCAGAATGTTGACAGTTGTGAATTATGTAAACAATTGTAAAATATCACAGTAAATAGGTCAGATGTTGTTGCTTGTCAGCAATAAATACTTTCATAACAAATTTGTTCAAATTACTTACTACTAAATATATGCATATTACATAATTTATGTACTATGTTTATCACACACTCCTGGGAAGTCCATGATGGACAATTATGCAGTCCCTTTGGTTGCAGAGCATTTGTGGACAGAGTAAAATAACTGATTGTTGTGTCCTGATCTCCCATGTTTTAGACATTGCAGATTCAGTCATGTCTGTAGTGCGTAGCTTGGCCTAAATCAAATTTAATAAAATATGAACCCTGCCCTGGTATGTCACAGATATCTTATTTAGTTATTTTTTTAAAGAAAAATGGTGGCGTAAAATGTGTAAATTATTAAATAATTCTTAATATCGAGATTGCAGTCATTAAATCCCAAAAGAATCAGTGTTTTCTGAAACAGTTTAATTATGTATCTACTATCTGTTTTAATAGTGAAATATAACATATGTACATTAGTTAAGAAAACCTAAAACTTACTAATGAAAAAGAATGGCACAGTGAAAACAAAGAAATATTTTGGGAAAACTTCAGGTTAAGAATTTAGATACATGTATTACAGTACAAAATAATAAAAACAAAGTTTTCTCAAGTTTTGTTCTTTCCTTTCTTAGCTTTATTAGGCAATATGATAGGTAACGTATTTGTGTGGTAGACACAATCACATGGGCTAACCCAGACACATGTTAGAGACGTGGCCAGTTTGATTTTTTTTATCTGACAATTGTTAGACATGGACCACCATTTTGTTTTGTTGCTGATGTAGTATTTGGTATTGTAGATTTTTTCCTTTGAACCCATTATACATGTAATGAATGGTGAAATATATGGAATGTTTTTATTATAAGTTATTCTAGAATGAAAAATATTGTATAATATAGTAAATATATAGTTCAACTTAATTGGATGTTAATACAGATTTATGGAGACAATAAATAAAGAAAAGATAATTAATACTGTCATAATTAGTTGACATTTTTAAAAGCAGACTGGTCAGTCTTGTGTTGGAATTTATTTCTTTATGAATTTGCACTGGAATACACAAAATGAATTCATCAAGATGTTTTTTCCTATTCCTAAGTATTAATATCCAAATAATAAATAATGTTTGGTAGATTTAATTAATTTACTGCTACATTTGAATGATAACTGAACTTCAATTGTGTGCCAAAAAAATTGTCCAAAACTTGTTTTACTGTGCATTTTGATATTCAACATTGTTACATAAATCTACAACAAAATAACAATATTTATTCCTCATTTAATCCTACTTTGTGTTTACCTGAAATGCAGGAGAATGTTGATTACCTTGTAGATTTCTGGTTAGGCTCTAACAATACATAATGGTATGTTATTTTGGTACAAAGCTTGCAGTGTTCAGGAGGCGGGGCTGAGCTCCATGTCAAAATAAAGTGTTCAAATAGGTTTCCTAACTGGTGAATGGGTACTCGGTTGTATTTGTGCTAGCAGTATAAAATTCCAACCAAGCATGTCGGTCTAGAACTGACAAAAAGCAGACAAAATGTCACTTCAGCATTAAAATAATCGCTCCTGTTTAAATATACACCTAGTGAATTTAAGAGTCATTTGTACATTTTATTGTTTATCCATCTGCAGATTGTCAAGGTGCTTTTGCTTTTTTATGATTTTTGTTCATTTGATAATGATAGCAATTCTCGAATGTATATTTGGATGAATGAACTTCAGATCTCCATTTTTTTGTATTTCAGTGTTATACATTGAAGTTGTATTTTAGTAGCATAGGAGCCTCTTTTGTTATTATTAACAAATCATTAATGATATTTATAGTAATATTTTTCAATGCCGTTCAATTAAAATGAATTTAGTTAATCTGCTTATACAATTAGGATTTTAATTTTTTGTATGCAAGATATTGTAGATCCAGTTTCTGTTAAAAAAAACTGTTCATAGTAGAGCATGCAGTATTAATTACAAGCCATAAGCTATGACTGGTTTCTTTAGAGTTTAAAATGTATATATGCCTGATTAGTGATGTATGGTTAATGGTGGACGGTTAATTAATAAGTGGACTACAATGTCTCTAAAGTACAGCTGAAAGTATCCTAGCGACAATAATGTACCTCCTTTTTCCAGATCTTGGCACAGAGAAAAAAATGCAGCTACATTATTTCTGCTAAAAGTAACCCCAAAGTAAGCAATAATAACACATACATCATACCATTATAAAACTCAGAAATTACTCATTTGATAAACATAAGTCTGCTTACACCATAATATCACTGAAAAAGTACTGTTTTGATGTAAACAGTATAAACGACATCTTTTATCTTTTCAGTCACCAGAGTCGAGATAGACTGGCAGATTTGGTAGCAGAACATCTGGACCATCTTCATTACCTGAATGACATTCTTTGTATAAATATAGATGCTCTTAACGAGGTTCTTACAGATCAGTTTTTAAACAGACTACTTATTCCATTATATGTGTATTGTCTGACGATGAGAAAGAGACACGGCAGCAGAGTGGTTGGTATTGGTTTAGTATGTTTTCTTGAATCAGCTAAAGCACTGCATGCAGTTTTTTATGGGAAGGAGACGGAGAAAACCCCTGGAGTGGGTTTCATTAAAAAGTGGCAAGTGTAAAATACATTGTAAGTGATGACGTCACAATGCATTTCCCTTTGATTTTAATCTTCCAAAACTTACGACAGATTTTACACTTACGACTTTTTCTGAAATCCCCTGCTGACCTTCAGCAGTGTATTATTATAAATATTGTATGCATTTTGTTCTGGATTTAATTTTTACTTTTGCAAAGCTGAATATTATCCATTATTTAGTGCATTAGAACTGCAAGTTGATTAGTGCTTTCTTGATATGTTTTTCCATGTTTTCTCAATATAGTTTATAAATTCGATTACAATATTTAATAATTATTGTTGATTTATTTGAATGGATAAACAGCAAAAATACTTGATATATTGCATGCTACAAATACTAACGATGCCAAAAGTTCAAAACCAAAATACAGGTAATAAATACGCTTAGGTTTTTGATACATCACATAATGAAGATGACGTCACACCCTAAAATAGGTCAACTCGAACTTCGGATAACTCCTTTATATTTTTTACAGTCCCACAAACTTCCACTTATCGAAGTTTGACTGTACATATTTGGGTTTATTTTGATCCCAATTCTGAGAATGGTTTTGTTACAAATCATTTCATGGGCTAAGGAAAAAACCAAGACCAATGAGATTCTGCGTTACTTGGTGGTTTTTATTTTTGGAATTATAGGTAGCTTACACAAATCATTGCAACCACTGAGATTTTCAGTCAATCAGAAATTGGCCAAATTACAATCATGTAATAAATCTGATAGATGGTTTTTTTAGTTAAATATTGTCTACAATAGTTAATCAAATTACAAAAGTGCAATATGGTTTTTTAATTGAGCTGAATGGGTGTTTTGCTTATCATTTTCATCCAAAATGACTGTTTAATTGCTAAATTGCTATATATTAAAATTAATTATTTGATTTGATTTGCTATTTTAATTTTCAATTAAACTAAAGTTCCTGTTACAATTTCATTATAAAATAATTACTTGTTCATGTTTTAATTGTTCAAACTTGTTCAATATGAGGTTTTATAGACGCAGTACAACAATGTTAAACTCTGCTTTATTACTCTTCCCTGTGCCATAAAGCCTCATATTGATCTCGTTCAAGGGCAGTAATCATACAGTATCATGCTCACTGTACTGTATCATACTTTGTTGTTTTGTTTTTTTAGGGTGACAAGAAACATATAAGTTCAGTGGTAGCCCTGTACCTTTTATCTCAGGTATGTATGCGCTATTACAATCAACCCTCTTTACAACGACCATGTAAGTTGCCCACCAGTATTGATGTTAAACTGAATTTGCTGTTATAATGAATTTGTATTTTTGTACTTTTATTATCTCCCTTTTTTGCGTTTATTGAAAATTGTTCAAGTCTGCTCAATACCCAGCTTAAAAAAAAAAATAATAAAATGCTTGTTTTCTTGCCGATATTTAATTAAAAACTTTTTTCTTTTTAAAAAAAAAATGTACATTTTGATTATTTACATTAGACCGATTTTCTGTAATTATACAATTTCTGATGTGCCACTTCAATCTTAACACACTCGTAATTAAGCCAATTAGTTTATCAAATATTTGAAGATTTAAATAATAAATAGCCTTTGACACCTATTTAATGAAGCCATTTCCCTGTCATCGATTAATTTTGTAACGAAATGTCACACAGGGTCACTTATGCAATTAACCGTTAGAAAAATCAGTTCTCTGGACAAAGATAATTTTTCAGAGGTAAATCTTGATAATTTGTCATTATAACAAATTATTTTATGCTTGCTGTGGTATATTTGTTACCGACATACGCAGTCGGTGTCTGAAACCAAATATGTAGTTGTAAACAACATGTGGACACGTTTGTTACCACTGAAATCTGGTCGGATGTCAAATATTCCGTTTAATCGAATGTCGTTGTAACGAGGGTTCACTGTACCAGGTATTTTTCACTAATACAATAAATTTATAACTAATTGTTTCTTTCTCATAGCACACTTTTGTTTTTCTGCATTTATAAGGTTGCAAATCTTCTTGCTTCAGGGTAATTAAATTACTTTAAAATTAATGTGATTTTATTGGTTCTCGTGTGTTTTACATTATGTTAAGTCACTTTAAATCTTAAAATAACAAATATCAGTTGTTCAAATAATAATACTTTAAATACAATAAAACTGGATATGAAACCTCTTGTGTCCATTAAAGCACTTTAAACCAAAAAATAAGGTGAAGCATTCTATCTTTTTATCTGGAGGTTTTGAGTGTAGTGAAAACTAAACCATATAGAATTTTCATATGGCAATCTACTGACTATACATTATCTGGGTCGGTTTGGGATGGGATAAAAACTAAACCACATACATATAGTATATTCAGATGGTTATCAACTAATTATACATTATCTGGGTCGGTTTGGGATGGGATGAAAACTAAACCATATAGAATTTTCATATGGCAATCTACTGACTATACATTATCTGGGTCGGTTTGGGATGGGATAAAAACTAAACCACATACATATAGTATATTCAGATGGTTATCAACTAATTATACATTATCTCGGTCGGTTTGGGATGGGATGAAAACTAATATAGAATTTTCATATGGCAATCTACTGACTATACATTATCTGGGTCGGTTTGGGATGGGATAAAAACTAAACGACATACATATAGTATATTCAGATGGTTATCAACTAATTATACATTATCTGGCTCGGTTTGGGATGGGATGAAAACTAAACCATATAGAATTTTCATATGGCAATCTACTGACTATACATTATCTGGGTCGGTTTGGGATGGGATAAAAACTAAACGACATACATATAGTATATTCAGATGGTTATCAACTAATTATACATTATTTATTTTTAGTACGGTATGTGTGTTTGCTGATTCTGTACTGAACATATGAATATGCTGCATGTGCAAGATACTATTCAGGAAATAACTGTTTTGTATTTGAAGATTTCGTGGCATGAATTGGTGATTTGATGGGTCAGAAATGATGTTGTCCAATCTGAAATGATGTTGCATCAAGAATTGCATTAGAATGTAAATTCTTCTTTTTCAGGTTTTTCTGATTATTAGTTATTCCCCATTAGTAAGACAGTTGGCTGAGATAATTTTTCAAGGGGACATAACTGTTTCAGAACAGGAAGCTTCCGGCGATTCTCCACAGACTGTAAGTATAAACTGTCGTTGATATGTTTCTATAATTACAAATTACATGCATATCATCAAAATTTAGTAAAAGTTGGTTTTTTAGTATATTATTGATTGTAACTCTGCTTTTTTACTTCAGCATATAACTTAAATACCTCTTCCTTATGTTCTGCAACCCTTCAGTTAACTATTAAATTAAGTTTATGATAGATAAGTTAAGCAGACTTTAAGAAATTATCATGGGAAATTTAATAGTTGTTATTATATTTTAAATATGTTAAATTCCTTCATTGTATGAAGAGTATACAAAGAAAGAGGAGAATTTTGTATACCAACAAAGAATTTTTTTTGCAGAGATTAAGGGAATTCGTAGCCCCAGATGAATCGTTGGAAAAGACATTAGACAGCAACCGAGGTCTACATTCATTCCATCAAGGTGAATTAGAAGAGGAACCTGTTACTACAGGCAACTCAACATTTTATATGAGAACTCAATCAATGTCAGAAAATATACCAACTGAACTGCATGGTACATAAACTGTTCATTTATTTGTATAAATAGAAAAGTTCTGTATCAGTTTCAAGACAGTATCATAAAGAACATGTATACATTCACGGAGTAATTTGTACCATAAAAAAGTTACACTTGTCTGCTTCAAATTTGCATGGTGTAATTTACTGTTAGATGTCAGTATATTGACAATTTAAATCTGTTTGGGAGAAAACAAGGTTGTGTTGTATTTTATTTCTACAGATGATATTTAAGGTATCCGACCCATAATTAAAGTCACCGTTCAATTTTATTTTTCGACAAAGAAATACACCTTTATTAAATCAATGTATTGCCAATTAATGATACCAATTAAATATATTGCTTTAATTTGAGTCAATGTAACAGTATTTCCGATGTTTGCCGAAATTTACCGAAGTCTGCTCCATTGAAAAGCAATGGACATCCGGGACATCAAATATGATCACGTGGTCAATTATGGTCCGGATACCTTAACTATATAAGCATATTCAAAATAAGTTTTTTGAAACTGGAACAGTTGAACTTTTCTTGCACTGCATGGTTTCTTTTGATTACCTCCCCTAGACCATGGTATAGCACTTATGCATGAACATTACAAGGGAATTTATTTATTTTGTTTATAATTTTTAGCTCACCTGGACCGAAGGTCCATGTGAGCTTTTGCTATCACTTGGCGTCCGTCGTCTGTCGTCCGTCGTAAACTTTTTCAAAAATCTTCTCCTCTGAAACCACTGGGCCAATTTTTTTCAAACTTGGCCACAATCATCCTTAGGGTTCCTAGTTTCAAGTTTGTACCCAGGGTGTTGATCAACAGACAAATATGGCCATTGTTACTATAAATAGAACATGGGGGTCAACACAGGTTTTTGATCATTATCTCAAAAATTATAATAGCTATAGAGAAAACTGTTACTTCAAATTGATCAGCACATTAAGGTCTACAATAGTTGCTATTAGCGTGAAGTTGTGTATTGGCTCCTTGTAGGAGTTATTGCCCTTTATTGACAATTTTTGACAAAATCTTTGGTATTTACAATATAACTTGAAAACTATACGAGGTAGAGTGAAACTGTAAATGGCAAAAATGATCAGCAGTAAAAGCCTTACAATTCACTAGATTGGTCTGAAATTGTCAGATGATTCCTTATATGAGTTATTGCCCTTAAATGGTAATTTTTTATGAAATTTTCCGTTTTTGTCCTGTAACTTTAAAACTATAACAGCTAGATTAAAACTGTAAATAGCAAAAATGATCAGCAATACAAGCCCTACAAATTACTATAAAGTCTGAAATTGTCGGATGACTCCTTATAGGAGTTATTGCCCTTAAATTGCAATTTTTGTCTGGCCTGCGACGAAAGTCGCTGGAGGCGAGACATATGTATGGGAATCTGGCGGCGGCAGCAGCGGCGGCATAAACACTTGACATCTTGCTTCATATATTTGTAAGCCCAATGCCTAGGTCCATCAAATTTGGTACAGAGGTAGCTTATGATGAGTACTTGCCAGCCAGTCACCTGTCACCTGACCTTGACCTCAATTTCACGGTCCAGCGACTACGTTAAAGTTTTTGGGGTACGGCAGTTCCTCTGTAACTACGCATGGTAGGATGACAATATTTGGTGTATAGGTTGCTGATGACTAGTACATGGCTGTCTGGTAGGTGTCACCTGACCTTGACCTCAATTTCACAGTCCAGCGACTACGTAAAAGTTTTTGGGTTACGGCTGTTCCCCTGTAACCACGCATGGTAGGATGACAATATTTGGTATATAGGTTGCTGATGAATAGTACAGGACTGTCTGGTAGGTGTCACTTGACCTTGACCTTAATTTCATGGTCCAGTGATTACGTTTAAGTTTTTGTATTAGGACAGTTCCTCTGTAACTATGCATGGTATGGTGACAATTTTGGTATACAGGCCGCTGCTGATATTTAATGCTATTTACGTAATGCTTATGACGAAATTTAATTTCGTTACTGATGGGGAATGCAGGCGAGACGTTTTTCTGTGTCCACACTTGTTTATGAAATTTTCGGTTTTTGTCCTTCAACTTTAAAACTATAACAGCTAGAGTAAAACTGTAAATAGCAAAAATGATCAACAATACAAGCCCTACAATTCACTGTTTTAGTCTGAAATTGTCAGATGACTCCTTATAGGAGTTATTGCCCTTAAATGGCAATTTTTTATGAAATTTTTCGTTTTTGTCATGTAACTTGAAAACTATAGCAGCTAGATTGAAACTGTAAATTGCACAAATGATCAGCAATAAAGGCCATACAATTCACTTGATTGGTCTGAAATTGTCAGACAACTCCTTAAATAAGTTATTGCCCATAAATGACAATTTTTTATGAAATTTTTCGTTCTTATCCTGTAACTTTAAAACTGTAACAGCTAGAGTGAAACTGTTAATAGCAAAAATGATCAGCAATATAAGCCATACAAATTACTATATAAGTCTGAAATTGTCAGATGACTCTTTATAGGAGTTATTGCCCTTAAATTGCAATTTTTTATGAAATTTTCCGTTTTTGTCCAGTAAATTAAAAACCATAACAGCTAGAGTGAAATAATAAATTGCAAAAACGCTCAGCAATAAAGCCCTACAATTCACTTAATTGGTCTGAAATTGTCTCCTTATAGGGGTTATTGCCCTTAAATGACAATTTTGTTATGAAATTTTCCATTTTTGTCCTGTAACTTGAAAACTATAGAAGCTAGATTAAAACTGTAAATTGCACCAATGATCAGCAATAGAAGCCCTACAAATGATTGCTTAGTCCAGAATTGCAAGATGACTCTTTATAGGAGTTATTGCCCTTCATTATGAATTTGGACAATTGAACAGTTTTTGAATTATAAATTAGTCTATAACACACCTATTAGTAGAGTAAAACTGTAAATTTCTAAAGTATCCTAAAGGACAATGCCTAAAAACTATTTAATTTTCAGAAGTTGTCTGATAGCACCTTATAGGAGTTATTGTATTTAACCAAAATTTTGGAAGAAATGTTTAGTTTTTGCACACTAACTTAAAAACTATAACAACTAGACTGAAACTGTTAATTTCAAAAATTTTAATATAGTTGAAGTCATTTGGATTCCAGGTGAGCGATTACAGGCTCCTGGGAGCCTCTAGTTTTTTGTAAAACGCATGTTGTGTTTGTCTTGTAAGATGACTGCCATAGATATATATATACAGTGAAACTATACAGAGTGAATGACCTTTGATCTAAATATTATTTTGTTTATAAAATACAGGTATTTGGTGCATACACTGTAAATGGGGCCTCGATGACAGTGTGGTTAAGGTAGTTCAACTACTGTTGATCACATGGTTTGTCAACACTGAGGTTGCGGTTGTCTCACTGCAGGTACTCCGGATTCCTCACCCAATAAAAACTTGACCCATGATATACTTGAAAAATGCTGAAAGTGGCCATCGTTAAATACTGTTCAAACAAACAAACAAACTTACCTTGGAAAATGAGTCTTTGATTTAATAACATGTTTTGTTTGAAACTCTTAATTCTGCCCAGTTTGTTAAAGTGTGTGATAGTTGTTTCATGGTGTATTGATAAGAAACTCTTGCATATGTTACGTTTTTTTGCCTTAAGTATTGCAGATTACTAAAAATTTGACATTTTCCTAAATTGTTTGAACAAAAAGATTTTCCTGTCTACCATAAAACACATATTCTTTTATATTTTACAGAGAGGGCTCCAAGTCCAACAGTTGAAACTGATATATCTAGTCCTAACCAGAACTCTACAGATGAAGAAAAATTATACAGTTCACTAAGGACGTCTGGTCCTTCAGTGGCCCCTGTTGAACAACGACCAACAGCCTTCTCCTTAGAAAACAGGTTAGTCAGTTATTTTGGATCCTCAAACTTTTGTGAACACCACACATTATATGTAGAATTTTACAATAATGTGAATGTATTTAGATCTTGTCATTTCATTATAGAGATGTTATTAGGAAACTGTTGTTTTTAAATGTTTATTATAATTTTTTGAACGCATTGGATGGCTGTTTATCCAACTGAAAAACAAAGTTGTTTAAATGATATTTATAGAATGTGAATAGTGAATAATTACTTCAATACTACACCATGTGGTCTAGTATATTACAACAAAAAATTATAATCTAATGAAACAAATTGTTTATGAAGCAATTGACATTTTATGCTAAAATAATTGTTGAGTTTTCTAAGTATTGTTTTTGTGTGGATTTGTTTGTCAACTTCACAGTTTTATATTTCTACAGACCATACCTAGAGGCCATTTTTAATGCTTTAGAATGCAGTGAGAATGATTATGAAGCCTTGTTTGCACTCTGTTTGCTGTATGCTATGGGGCATAATGAAGGTAAAGACTCTTTCAGTTTGATTGATTGCTTAATGTCCCATTAGCAGTATTTCAGCCATAAGCAGGACGATGGAACATTTGCACATTTGAACTAAGTTTCGTGTATGTGTTTATCGAAATAAAATATGCAGCTTCCATTTTGAACTTGGTGGAATAGTTAGTTGTGAATAAAAAGATTAGGTACAAAACACAATTTAACATTTTGACAGTGTAAAGGAATCTGCAACAATAAACTGTTAAGGTATCCGGACCACACTTGACCATGGGATCATAGTAGGTGTCCCTGATGTCCATTGTTTTTCAATGGAGCAAACATCGGAAATACTAAATAACTATTAACTTTTTTTTTACTTAAAACTACATTTTTTTAACATTGACTCGAAGTAAAACAGTATATTTTGTATTATTACCAATCGATTTAATACAGATGTACTTTTCGGTCAAAAGATTAAATTAAACGGTAACTTCAATTATGGGTCGGATACCTTAAAAATATAAAATAAAAGGACTGGGCTAAATAATTACAAATTATCAACAATTGTATATTCAAATCAAGTTCTGCTTGATTAAGGACACAAAATAGTGGTTATTTGACACATAATTATAAATTTCTATTTAATTGATGCAAAATTTTATTACTTTCACAAATTTCAAATTTTAATATTTATCAAATTGCTATAAACTGGCTGTGTACCAGTTATCCCCAATATTCGTGTAGCTTGCAAGAACATGTGAGTTTTTCTGTCTTCTGTACACTATACAGTGAAGAAAATTTATTCCAAAGCAAAATTTTATATTTGTTTCTCTTAAAATGATATGAAATAATTACACTACTTTTGCACATTTGAACCCTATTTATTTCTACTATACCGAGAACACAGGTGTACAAGAAAATCTGGTTTCATCTAACAAACAAAGGGAAGAGAAGTGTTTAATAATGACTTCTAATCCTTCCAAACCATGTTCAGCAATTTTTGGTGGGAACAAATAAATGTGATTGCAATAACTGGTACACATTGCTAACAAAAAGCCTGCGAAAATCACCACATTTCATGAATAAAATTTTGATAAGCTTCTACGATGGAATTGTTTACTGTTATGATTGTAGGTGTGTCTTGGGGTCATATTTAATATTCCGGGGTCTACTGGGTACTTATTTCCACATTAAGAAAACATTTACAAAAAAGCCTCTGAAAAATGGCAAAAATGTTTTTGCCATTTTTCTAAGTTTTTTCGCCAGTGGCGTTTTTTTTTTTTTTTTTAATGTTTATCAAAAAATATTATTTATGAAGCAATTATCTTGCCATCATTTTAATAACTATATAAAAGAATGGAACATTGAATTTTAGCTAATAAAAATTTTTTCAGATGCTTTAAAAATTTATATAGATGTAGCAAAATAAATAATTGGCTGCTTGTATTTTCTTTACAAATTTACTGTGATGCTTAGAGGGTATGATTGTGTATTGTTGTGTTCAGTATATTATATACTTATATTTTATAGTAGTTTTAGCTTGATAGTGATCACATATTAGAGAAGTGATTTTCACTCAAATGGACTAGAGTCTAGTTCTGCATTAAAACAATAAATTGCAATAAAACCTTTACCATGAAGAAATAACTGGTGGGTTCAAAACATAATTTTCTTATTATTTACCTTAATGAAATAAGATGTGTTTCTATTTGAAAAACATGCTTGTAATTACAAATTAAGTGATTATAATCATATTTAATCACAAAAAATTTTGTCAATTTTAATTTATTTGATTGACAGTTGTTTTTCCTTTCTTACTAATAAGTTGTCCTCACTCCAAAAAATGTATGGGACTCTTTACATGTGTCTCTCTATATGATCACCTAAAGCTTCCCTTTTGTTGCTTTTGTATGTCTGTTCTTCTATCATCTGTTTACGTTTGTTATATATTGTTAGACAGTTAATTGTTTGTAATAATCACCCCAAACATATATTCCTTTATATACAGTGTATGTTGTATACTTATTGACTGGATATGAGGAGAATAGTAAGTTTATTTTTCCCTGAGGAGCAACTATTGCTCGGAGGCGTAGCTGAAGGCTATAGTGTTATCCAAGGGAAAAATAATCTTACAATTCTTTGAATATCCAGTCTGTAAGTGTTTTATTATACAGAAAGGACAACAGGAACAAAGTGTTGGCAATGATTGCTAGCCCATTAAAAATAAATGTATCAGAAAGGTAGTTTTCTGGCTGAATATATACACAATTTGAAAGTTGTAACAAACAGACAACAATGATACAATAATTACCAGTCAATAGTTGGTCATCGGGCAATAGTTCTGAAAACTATTGACTGGCTAAATAAAAAATGATCTCGCCAGTCAATAGGTCGTTGTAGCAATAGTTCTGGAAACTTCTCAAGTTTTTTTCTCTAAAGGATTCACGCTAATTTTAGATTCTTTGTTTACTGGATGTGGTAGTAGACGTAGCTCTGTGTTGTTTAATTATGTTAGTTGAAGTGTAATATATTATTGAATTGCTGCAGGTCAGCGATGTAACTTAAAAATTTTAAAGATGTTGGTTTGTATTGAAAATAACACCATATGTCTTCCTTAATATTTCTTAAATGGAACTTAAATTAACAGAAATATTCCATCACATTTGGTACAAAGATGCTTTGAAAAGTTATTTAGGAAAAAAATATTATGCTACTTGTATTTTAAAATAAAAAATTAAATTTAGCTGACTGTAATCTCTTTGTTAAATGTTAACATCCTTTTTAGTTTAGATGTCAATTTATTTTTAATTTTGTTTAATTGTCGAATAATTTTTTCAGCATTTATGAACCTTTATTTTATAGGATTATTTATTAGAGGATTTATGCAGATCATTTTTTAGACTGTTAACTGTTTAAAATATGTAAAACTTCACTATATAAATTAAATAATTTTTAGTTTAGATGTCAATTTATTTTTAATTTTGTGTAATTGTCAAATACTTTTTTCAGCATTTATGAACCTTTATTTTATAGGATTACTTATTAGAGGATTTATGCAGATTTTTTAGACTGTTAACTGTTTAAAATATGTAAAACTTAACTATAAAAATAAATAATAAATATTCCATGTAGATGTTATATTTGTGTATTTCCATGACATTGAAAAAGTGTCACGAAACCCCACCCCTTCAATCACTCCCTATCAAAAGATGCTCCAGACAAATATGCCTGTGTCTTAGAAGGCACACACTTATTTTTTTTCTCTTGGCAATTGGGTGTTAAAGCATATTTTTATGGCATTCTGTAGACGGTAGAGGCATAGCAAAAAATTGTTTCCACCAATAAGCCTATACATTTGTTTGAACAAACCTACATTAGCATCTTATTTTTTTATTTTCCAAACTGTAATTTTTGGTAATAACATAAATTGCCCTAGGAACTAAGAAAGTGTTCAGGTACAAATGTCTTCTCGAAATCATAGCATTAAAATGAATTGGAGTGCTTTTTCAAGAATGTGAAGTTAGTAGGTAGCATGTTGTTAATGGATGTTAATAGGGACTTTGTTTTGCAGGAATTCACCAAGGTTTGATGGATTCTGTATTAATGCCAACTGAAAAATCAGAGGTAAGCATTTTAAAACTTATATTGACATATTTATATCATTTACTCAGAGAATAAAATACATGTCTCATATGTGTGCAAAGATTCATATTACTTAACTAAGTATATTTTATTTTCTTGTTTCATATATTCTCATATTTCAAACATAGATAAATCATTAAGTTTTCTGTCTTCCACATATATATAGGAATTTTTCAGCTTGAAAATAATATAAGATGTACTTGTCTGAAAGATTAAATATTCATAAACAAAATTAGGGGTAAACTTGTTTTCTTATTGACCCTATGAGTGCTTTCTTATTACAGACTAAAGGGCACTATAATATTACCTTAGTAGAAAGATTGATAAGGATCATCACACTAGCCTGTCAGAGTGGTAAGACATTCATTTCTGTTTTTATATTGGCCAATCAGATTGATTAAACTTTTATTACTTATTTGCATGTTAGCCTGTCTCAGTGGATAAGGGATATTGCATTGTGTACACATGTGCAGGCAGGGTGTACTCGACCCCAATCTTAATTGACAAGGATTGCCAGTTTTCCTACCGCAGGTCGGGGGTTCTCTCCGAGTACTCCGGTTTCCTCCCCCAATAAAAACTGGACGCCATGATATAGCTGAAAAATTGCTGAAAGTGGCGTTAAACACCATTCAAACAAACAAAAGAACCACATGTGTTAGATTCCTTGGAGTCCTATTAACTGATATCACATTAACCTGTATTAAGCCCATTTTACCTGTTCTTACATAAAGTTGTCAGAGTATAAAGTATGTTCTTACACAGGTCATCAAAGTATCTTCTTTATTCACTACATTAGTGTTAATGGCCTCCATTAAGATTTAATGCTCAAAATTGCTTACAAGACAGTACTCTTAATCTTTATCTGTCATCACTGAGGTTGCCGCTTCGAGTCTCACTGTGGGTAGGGTGCGCTCAACTCCAATCTTAATTGACAAGGTTTGCTAGTTTTCCTACTGAAGGTCAGGTTACTCTCCGGGTACCAAGATATAGCTAAAAATTGCTGAAAGTGGCATTCAAACAACATTCAAACAAACATCAAACATCTTAATCTTTAATTGTCATGTCTGTTTTCAGGAAGTAAAGTTAGATTGTCAACATTGGAACTTACAATCAAACTTCTAAAACAGCTGGTCTACCAGAGTGGGAAGTCTTATTTACAAGACAGACATCTTGCCAGTATAGAAAGTGCTAGAGAATGTTGTACCCAAATACTCAGGAATTTCTACAAGGTGATTGAATATGATGGAATTGGTATAACATTACGGTCTAATGTCTGGTTTGTAATGGAGTAGAAACTTTGTTTGACCAGACTGTTTAGTTGAGACTACTGTTTACCTTATTTATATTTGACGTGATCTGTCATAAGCGAAAATGAAATCATTTCAACAATAAGTTAAGATTGGCTTGAGAAACATTTACAACCATTAATTTCAAAACTAAATTACGTGTCACATCTGTAGTCATGAGTAGTGTATTGGTTCTTATGAATTGTTGATTTCAACCGGTTTCAAGTCACAATTAGCAAGATAGTATTTGTTATTAGTGACTGTGCTAGCAGAATCAAGGATAGCATGTTGGGCTGTCATATGTTGTAAACTACAAACTGCTAAATTTGCATGCTGAATACTACATAAAGAAAGCCCAGCGATGATAGGCTGTCGTTTTGAAAATAAATGTAGTCACATCTTTTTTGCTTGTTAATAACTATAGAAATACCAAAATTCTCAAGTTTTGATTCAATAACACAGGAATTTAAACAGGAACTCATCTTTTTTTCCCCGAGCTTTGTGCCAGACAATTATTACTTACCCGCCCTCCTGTAGGAGGCGGGTAAGTAATGTATTCACTTTGGCAAAATTTTGTCAGTCACAGATTTTGTGTGAAACCGTTTTTATCCGAAAACTACACAATATTAAGAGCTCAAACTTGCAGGGATTATCGGACTCATTTAGTACAATAGACGAACGGAGCTCTTTTTTTGATTAATTAAATTATTAATGAGATATTCACTAATTAAGGTTTCTTTGTTCAATGCTGTGTGCACTGTTCTATAAATAACCAACGTTGTCGATCGATAACAGAGGTATTTAAATATATCACGTGGTTGTGCATTGTGTGAAAAAAGTCACGTGACATAATTTAGAAACATAGTCACGTGGAATAATTTTTAAAGATAGTGAAAAGGTGTAGATTATAAATTATTGATTGTATTACTTTTTTCAAATTAATATAAATCTCCACTTTTTTATTTATTAAATTATTAGTGAGATATTCCCTAATTAATGTTCTTTGTTCACTGCTGTGCACACTGTTCTATAAATAGCCTACACAGCAGATGATAACACAATGGATTTAAATATACCCACGTGGTTTTGAATGCCAATTCATTATATTGAGGAATTTTATCTATCTATTTCAAGTGTTTAATTTTTCCGACGCAGTCGGTATATTTTCGAATTGTGACCTTTGAACTAAAAGACGCTTACCCAAGGTAACGTACTGTTATTGAAGGCAAGCTTGCATTCTAATTGGACAAAAATAGTAAAAAATTCTGCGTTCGAACAATCAACTATTTTATACTCTGAAAAGCATCTCTATTTGCATTCCTCAATTATTATTTTAGCAGACTGGTGTTTTAAAACAATTGGTAGTCGTAATTAAACGTTAGAGAATGATTTTTATGCCGAAGAATGCCATTCAGAACTGATAAACAATAATTACATAATAAAACCTATACATCGTGTAATTTTTGCGCATTTCGTCTGGTTAAGAATTATATTTGCTTTGTTGACCGTCGTAAACCATCCTCACGCCAGTGATTTATTTACGCCATATTTTCTTGATTTGACACACGCACTCTCCATCATGAAATTATTGTCATACAAATGATCCTACATAAAGGTAATTAGGTCATTGGTAATTGTCACAACGCCAAATAACTAGTACGAGACACTGTTCGATCACGTGGGTTAGATAACACATTTTATTAGCCGCACACATACATCCCATAGAATTAAGAGTAAAATTCACTGATGGTTCCGTTGCAATTATTTATTTGGACTTTAATTACCCATATGGTTTATCCCCCCTATTTTTGGAATGGCATACACATTACCGATTTCAATTCACATTTGCATTGAATTGACAATTCTAATTCAAATATTTTACTTAAAAGTTCCCTTAAAGATAGTCAAATTAATAAAATAGCAAACTTAGAATACATGTGAATGAATATTTCTTGATGCATGTAAGTACATATTTGCGTATGAAATTTATTTAAAAAAAATAGGTATTGGTTTGAAAATTTAAAATGTTAACTAGCTTGTTTTCGAGTTAATATATACGATACATCGCTAGAAAAAAAACTACAACTCGGACATATACATAGAAAGGTATGTATGTTTTTCATTTACCATTGTGGTTTTCCAACATCTGAAATAGCTTTTCATTGGGGATATTATATGTTATTCGGGATCTTCACAGGGGATACGGGTTCATATTCCCTGTCTGTGTTTTATATTCCCTGAGCCGGAGGCGAAGGGAATATAGAATACAGACAGGGAATATGAACCCGTATCCCATGTGAAGCCCGAATAACAATTATATTCTGTTGAAGTCTTCTTGTACAAATATTCTAGAGTATATATATTATAACTCTTGTGCTTGAAGAAAAAACTCATTTTGGACCACCACTATTGAAGAACGTACCATTCAACACATTTAAGCTTACGAATACTGCACCATACCTGTTTCATAAATGATTCTTGACTGGTCAATACACACTGTTACGAATACTTTCATGTACACATATTGTATATAATATGAAAAACGAAAAATTTTGGTGTACTATACTTCGGCGATGAAAGTGTGTCGGTTTAACGGACGTTAATTTCGTTGAAACGCACTATATTTTATTATTTAGGAGTCAATTGGTTAGAGCAATAAATGCACGATATTTTGAAAGTAATTTAACCTTGGGTTCATTGTTGACATTGCTGAATGAAGGGAAATCGCCGAAATTCGAGTATGGACGAAATTCGAGTGTGTGACCATACTGTACAGTTAAATTAGTTGAACGGATAAATTTTCATAGTTTAATTCAAACAAAAATTTTTATGGCATTTTAAATTTTATATCCTTGTTATTTTTGACGACTTTTTATTACCAGCAAAACTGTTTATGATATATATCCCTTTCGAAGTGCGATGCAAATGCTTTTGTTGTTATTTGCAGACTACATCGGTTATCTCCCTTGTTAATTTCAAGACAAATCGCAGACGGATATGATAGATTCCGTAAATCCTCGTATTTAAAATCGATATTTCATCCTTATAATATGTTTAACTATTTATTTTATGTGAAGCAAATAAATTAGACAATGAATAGACGCCGTTTTGAAACTGGTTTCAATATCCCCGGGGTTTCACAGGGAATACGGTATGATATCCCCGTCTTGATTAACCAATCATATTGCAGGGATTAACTAGATACATTACTTCAACAGAATATTTAAATATGTCTATTGTTAGCCCTATGATTATAAAAGCCATTAATGTCTATCTTCTTTCTTTGTTGCACGGTGTAGAACGGTAACGGACTTATCGAGTTTTTTTTCTGTTTAACAGACTAATCGGGTTAAGCAAATGATTATTGTTCAATTTTAATTGCTAGAGCTTTATTGAATTTATTTTTAACTCAAAACAGGACATCTCTAAACATAAAAAGTTATTGTTTATATCAATTTGACGATGAATGATAGAAATTCATGTTTGCTTTTCTCGATTTTTCTATTTGTTTTTTACTTTGTGAAATAACCACGAGGTACATCGACATAACATTTTTTAGGAGTTATCATAGATCAATTAAGTATTTCGTGAGTATGGTTTTTAATAAAACTTACCTCTTCTTGTTATCATTTGAACTCATTTTTCTGAGTTACTTCATGTTTATTGGCACGAACAGTCATTTGCTTAACCCGGTTAAACAGAAAAAAACGTGATAAGTCCGTTACCATTCTACACCGTGTGTTGATAGTTTCCGTGCCGAATCAGTCGGGTGTACTTTTCAACATATTAATTTAGTGTCATTGGGAACAAATGGCAAACTGAATGGTAAAAATTTTCAGTCAGAAATAATAACAAGATGTTGAAGTCTTTTGCTGCAAGTGGCAAAATATTGACAGATTGAAAAAAAAAAGCGCTTGAAACGTACGTGCGTGTACACCCATGATCTTGACTGTGCATTGGGTACTATATTGTTCAACATTTGTGCTCGAAAACAAATTGGGCAGGCGGGTAAGTCGTATTCGTGTGAATACATTCCTCTAGTTCTTTGTTTTGTTGATTAACTCGCTTCTATGTTTTGTAACAAAATTTGGGAGACATATAGATTTTTAGTCAGTTAGTTCGTTTGTTGTTATTCATTCCTTTGTTTCGTCTGTACCACCTTCAGTTATCCTTTGCATTGAAGGTAATTTTTTTTATGAAGATGACTTCACATCTTAATGAAACTTGTTACACTGGTACCCTTCACTGACATAATATCAAGGGCTGTGGCAAATATTTCATGCTTAAGTGAACTTAAAAAAAGAGTGGTGTTTACCAGTTTGTGCCAAGCAAGTCATCAGTGTCACGATGCACATTTATTTTCTTGTTTATTATATAATTTCAGAGTGAAGAAATGTTTCTAGATATGTTTGAAGATGAATACAGAGAAATGAAGGTATGGCTTACAAACTTCAACTCATTGATCAAGCCAAAATTTACCAAAAAAAAAGATTTGTTTCCCCTTGCTTACCTTTGCAGAAATTGGTCCTACCCAAAATATTTTATTAGCCTTTTTAAGACAAAAATACTATAATAAAAAAATAAGTCTTTTTAATCCCAGAGTGAGCGTTATAAATGTTAACTTATGTAATATTTAGAAGTTGTCAAATTTTTTTTTATTTATGTACCTACCCAATGACATTGTGTTTTTCCATACCATGTAGAGTAAACCATGTCAAGTTGTTAGAAAGGCTCTTGGTGCGTAGCTGTGTTTTAAATAAAACATTCAAATATGATTTCTGCTTTAGCTATGTAAACAAAGCAGTGTTGAAATTCCAATAAATTTAGTTCGCACATGTGTAAGCTGTGTGTTTTTGTGTAAATGTTAAAACTGACTTAAAAAGCAAGTTTATGTGTTATCCATAAATATTACTTTTGTTAATAATGCAGTTATTTTTAGTATGAATTCTGAGATTTGTATGATTTAACATACTCCTGATACATTATTTTTCTAACAACTCTTCATTCCAATTAATATGACGTCACAATTAGAATTCCAACGTCATTCAAGCTAAAACTGCTCAAATTTCAAACAGGAACAATGCAATTTCGTGAACATTTCTCAATATTTTTTGCTTAAAAGTATGTATATTCAATAAAATGACGGGTATATATGTTTATGTCAATTTTATTGTCTCGCCTGCGACGAAAGTCGCTGGAGGCGAGACATATGTATGGGAATCCGGCGGCGGCGGCGTAAACACTTGACATCTTGCTTCATATCTTTGTAAGCCCAAGCCCTAGGTCCATCAAATTTGGTCCAGAGGTAGCTTATGATGAGTACTTGCCAGTCAGTCACCTGTCACCTGACCTTGACCTCAATTTCACGGTCCAGCGACTACGTTAAAGTTTTTGGGTTACGACAGTTCCTCTGTTACTACGCACGGTAGGATGACAATATTTGGTGTATAGGTTGCTGATGACTAGTACATGACTGTCTGGTAGGTGTCACCTGACCTTGACCTCAATTTCACTGTCCAGCGACTACGTTAAAGTTTTTGGGTTACGACAGTTCCTCTGTAACTACGCATGGTAGGATGACAATATTTGGTGTATAGGTTGCTGATGACTAGTACATGACTGTCTGGTAGGTGTCACCTGACCTTGACCTCAATTTCACGGTCCAGCGACTACGTTAAAGTTTTTGGGTTACGACAGTTCCTCTGTAACTACGCATGGTAGGATGACAATATTTGCTGTATAGGTTGCCGATGACTAGTACATGACTGTCTGGTAGGTGTCACCTGACCTTGACCTCAATTTCACGGTCCAGCGACTACATTAAAGTTTTTGGGTTACGACAGTTCCTCTGTAACTACGCATGGTAGGATGACAATATTTGGTGTGTAGGTTGCTGATGACTAGTACATGACTGTCTGATAGGTGTCACCTGACCTTGACCTCAATTTCACGGTCCAGCGACTACGTTTAAGTTTTTGGGTTACGATAGTTCCTCTGTAACTACGCATGGTAGGATGACAATATTTGGTATATAGGTTGCTGATGAATAGTACATGACTGTCTGGTAGGTTCCACCTGACCTTGACCTCAATTTCACGGTCCAGCGACTATGTTAAAGTTTTTGGGTTACGGCTGTTCCCCTGTAACTATGCAGGGTATGGTGACAATATTTTGTATACAGGCCGCTGCTGATATTTAATGCTATTTACGTAATGCTTATGACAAAATTTATTTTCGTTACTGATGCGGAATGCAGGCGAGACGTTTTTCTGTGTCCACACTTGTTTGTTTTAACATACTGTTTTGAGTATATCTTATTAGTTTCGAAAAACAATATAACCATTGACAGCGTCCTTTTTGAGTCGCTTTGAAATTTTAAAACATTTGTTAGACATATTAGAATCGAAATAGATTATTGCTATTGGGCTCAATGCGTATTAGTACATGGTCAGACCTTATATTTGTCTTCATTTTATACCTTGCTATCACTTGGTATAAAATATTGACCATGTTCTAATTCGCATAGAGCCCATTCACAATAATCTATTCTTAAATTTAATTATATATGTGTTAAGTTTTATTGCGGTTAACACATCCTCACTAGTCTGGGTATCTATGTCCACATGCAGGCACCAAACCTTGTCATATTTATTGAAGAAATTCCTGTAAGATGTCATATGCCATATGAAGTCATAATTTAAAAAAAACAAAAAACAACCAAAGCCAAAATTAAAATATTGTTTGTTTGCCCAAACGCGACCGACCCGAAAAATACCTGCCAACTCAAATTCTTTTATTGCCGTTTTTTACCAATTTTTTTTTCGGATTTTTGGCGTGCCCACAACGTTATCTTATGTAGTTTATAATTTGTTCATTCCTGCGCTTGAAGCAATGAGGCAAAACTGTTCTGTCAAGCGTAAAAAAGACGCAGTTTTAAAAATCAATAAATTCTCGGGGGTTTGACGATGTACAACATGTGATAATTGCAGACAGTTTTTTTACGCTGTCATCTTCTGTTGTTTTAAAGATTAACAGTCAGGGCTCACCACACTGGGCGAAGTGGGACCTGAAGTCGCCCTATGGCGCCGCGAAAGCGAAGTCGACCGGGTATTTCCCTCAAGTCGCCCGATGGTTCACAGAAGATACTTGTATATGAACTGTCCAAATAATTCACCCAGAATACCAATTGATTAGTAAATGTGTAATTCCAATAAAAAACGGCAAACAATATGAGTATTTAACATTTTGTTTAAAGGATTTACGTCTTTCAACTGGATTACGCGCCATTTGTTTATTTACCGGATGTGACTAATTACCGAAAGTGAACAACGAAGGAAAGTAAAGTACAACGGCCCATAATACAAAAATCATATTTTTTTTTATAAACAATCACTTCCAATTGGTTTTAAACTTCAGTTCTTTCAAATTGTTTTGTATTTTAACAATTGTCTTTGATAAATATATGTGCTGCACTTTAAAGAATAAAGATCTATAGCAATTATTGACATCATGACAAGTTCTGTAGATGGGTGTCCCATGAAGCAATTTTGATCAGCACAACTTCGTGAAAGTGGAAGTGTGCTGAACATTTATTATTTCTAAGAATTATTTCTGGGTGTAATGTTATGTTATTTTATCTATCTTCTTTTAAAATTTTGCTCAGATAAACATGACATGTTCATAACAAACTAAGAAAAATTATGATGTATACAAGAACTTCATGAATGATGTTTATGTCTACACCTATACAAATATTTTTAGTTGATATATTTTTATTTGTGAAAACCTTGTATGGCTACAAGTACTGTACTGTGCTATTTGATATTGCATACCATGAATAATAATGAAAAAGACAGAAAAAAACTTGAATCTAAGTGTTTTATGGTTTGAAAACACAAGAGAAATAATCCTGGAAATCCACAATTATAAAAAAAATGATGTGAATAATGAAAAATGTATGTAACTACTGCGAAAATTAATTATTTGTACTGTCCCCCTGATTTCTCTCTAATGTCCCCCTGAAGTCTCCCTATCAGGGCCTCACTTCTCCCTGTTTAACTGCAAGGAAGAAGTCACTTCTCCCTACTTTTTTAGAGTCTGGTGACCCCTGTTATAACAGGAAGGTTAAGCCTATAGCTTCAAATCGACTCTAGATTTAACAGATTTAAACATGGCAGGAAGTTTTTGATGATGTTCTTGATCCTGAAGAACTAGACATAAAAAAAACGGACCAGGTTTCTGTACAAGTGTAGGAGTTGAATCTTTTGAGCCTGATATTACTGAGCCAATCCAAGTTGTTCAGGAATTTGACAAAATATTGAAATATGTAACGTTCACTATAAACATGTATTCCACAGATGACAGTGACGACGATGAGAATAATAAGTGAGCATGGTGTCCATATTTTGCATGTTTAAATACAGTAATAACCCAAATTTGGTATTCCAAAAAAAAAAGAATTTGCCTACTTACCTACCCACTCTTAAGCCTCATGGGTAGGGTTTGGGCAAACTGAAATATTTTTAATGGTGGCCCAAACACATTTCTGAGAAAAACTGGCAACATGCAGGTACAACATAGCCAATCAAAGGTGTGACTTGCAGCCCAGTGTGAGGGTTTCATGGACTCAGAAACCTGACATGCGAGGATGGCATTTAAATAGATATGATAGTTTTACTAATATTTTAGATTTGTTTTAATTATGTTCATTTTATTAGTATGAATGTTTTCAGTATATGACTCTTGTTTTGACAATAACTGCATTTGTTTACAGAACCGTCCATTAAATGTAGAATATCTTACAATGGATGCATCTATCTTATTACCACCGACTGGTACACCATTAACAGGGATAGAGTTCAGTAAAAGATTACCGTGTGGAGAAGTGGAAAGAGCTAGGAGGGTAAGTCCATTTCTAAACACAATTGGGTTAGTCCATTTACAAGTGGAAAGAGCAAGGAGGGTAAGTCCATCAATAAACACACACAAGAGGGTTAGTCCATTCACATGTAAACAGGGAGAGAGGTCGGAGGACAAGTTAATTTATAAACATGCTATAAAAAAATGTTTTCAGTGTAATTAGAAGTCTGAGTCGGTGTAGGCATATGGATTAGTCATATTAGTTTGCTATATCATAAATGAATAGAGATAAAATGTTGCTTCTAGTTTGAAAAGCACAGCAGGAAATATTTCTGTGCAATTATTTTTGTATGAGAACTAAGCTTTAAAGACATATTTCTTCATTGGATGTCACTGCATATTGTCACATTCACTGCATATTGCCTCATCGTTTTTTTAGCTCACCTGACCCAAATGTGAGCTATTGTCATCACATTGCTTCCGTCGTCAGTGGCGGTGGCGTCTGTACACTTTCTACATTTAAGTCTCTTTTTCTGAAACCACTTGGGGAATTGAAACCAAACTTGGTCATAATGTTCATTGGATGGACCTTCACAAAAAGTTTGTGGTTTTTATTTGGATTGGAAAACTATGCAATAGCGCACTACTGCAGGACTTCTTTTCTGAAACCGGTCACACATCTGTTTTGTGTTTAATGTTGATGATATATTGCACATTTGAGTGTTTTTCATTCTAAATGAAATCATAGTTTAAACAAATGCTTACAAACAGCATAATTAATAGTATTTACAGTATTTCTTTTAAAGTAAAAGTAAGAAATATTTAGTATCAGTTAAAATATACATCTGGATAGACAGATAGCTACAAAGCATTTTTGTGTGAAAAATATAAATGTTGGTATATTGTGAAGTAAATTTAAACCTGTCAAGACATGTAGTCGAGTGATACAAAATTTATTGCATTTTAATTTGTTGTTAATTTAAAACTTAATTTTTTTCATGTATAATACTTTTATTGTGATGTGATTTATTTTATGAATAATTTCATACCACTTTAAAATTAAGTACTCTTTGTGTTTCAACTATCAGTCGTATGTATTTATGATATAGTTCGAGTTATCTCCCCTAGACTGTGTCACTTCTATATAAGTGTTGCAAATTTAAATTTTGGTGTAACATTGATCTGTTAAAAAATATACTTAAAAACCATTCAGTTTGTTATACCAAACTCCAATCAAAAGTGATTAATATTTGTTTCAGTAAAATCCTATACCAAACAATTTTTGTATTCAAGTATCTCTTAAGATATTTTCCTCAGATAATCTTTTCTTAGGTTGAGATGACTTGAATCGAAAGTGGCTTTTCAACAATTTAAAAAGGATATATGGGGGATTTCAAGATGGCCACCAGAAAACTAAAAATTCAGTTGCTTTAGATTCAATTTGGCATTGTGATATTTGCATAGTTAATTGTTATACATTGATTTCGAGTTCTGTTGTCAGAATAAAAAAATGTAAAAGTTTCAATCAGGTCAACAATTAGGACTAAAATAAAGCTGTTGCCCAAGACTACTAATTACAAATATATTTTGAAACACCATAACTATTTAACTTCCTGTCCTACTTGTGCACGTTATTGCACCTATTGTAACTACACGATTGTATTACTTCTTAGATTTCGACAGATAAAGATTTGAAAACATATTATTAAATTTATAATGTTGATCAAGGATTATGGGGCAGGGTCATTGATCTTCTGAAAATCTGAGATGAAATATATCTGCATGTAATAAAAACTTAAATGCAGCCGTATGGTATCATGTGCTTTTCGTAGAAGCTTGTCGTTTGATATCTGTATAATTGAATACAGTTGTAATGCAGTTTTTTGGCATACTTCCTTATAATGCACCCTATTATCTTACAAACGATATTGACACTACATTAATATCTTTGTTTACATTGACACTGTCAAAATAATACAACAATGGTCAGAAATGAATTTTAACTGATGGTAGGTACTATGTGGTACGAGTATTGGAACATATCCTGTTTTGTTCAAGTTTAAATTATATTTTATTTCTGAAATGAGTTTTATCCATAAATAAATCAGTAATCGTGTGTCTTATTATAAAGATATATATTTTGTGCTGTGTTATAATCAGTGACAAGTAAGACGTTAACCCATGGATTAGCCATGACAAACACAATAAGATGAAATTTAAATTAAATTAAACACGAATGTATATACCAGGAAATTCATTTAGCTGTACTGTTGCAGTCATGGGTTGTTTTCTGAACAGTTCAAAATTACCAGGAACTTTTTTCCTATAGTTTTTGTCTCGCCTGTCGCTGGAGGCGAGACATATGTATGGGAATCCGTCGGCGGCGGCGGCGTAAACACTTGACATCTTGCTTCATATCTTTGTAAGCCCAAGTCCTAGGTCCATCAAATTTGGTCCAGAGGTAGCTTATGATGAGTACTTGCCAGTCAGTCACCTGTCACCTGACCTTGACCTCAATTTCACGGTCCAGCGACTACGTTAAAGTTTTTGGGTTACGACAGTTCCTCTGTAACTACGCATGGTAGGATGACAATATTTGGTGTATAGGTTGCTGATGACTAGTACATGACTGTCTGGTAGGTGTCACCTGACCTTGACCTCAATTTCACGGTCCAGCGACTACGTTAAAGTTTTGGGGTTACGACAGTTCCTCTGTAACTACGCATGGTAGGATGACAATATTTGGTGTATAGGTTGCTGATGACTAGTACATGACTGTCTGGTAGGTGTCACCTGACCTTGACCTCAATTTCACGGTCCAGCGACTACGTTAAAGTTTTGGGGTTACGACAGTTCCTCAGTAACTATGCATGGTAGGATGACAATATTAGGTGTATAGGTTGCTGATGACTAGTACATGACTGTCTGGTAGGTGTCACCTGACCTTGACCTCAATTTCACGGTCCAGCGACTACGTTAAAGTTTTGGGGTTACGACAGTTCCTCTGTAACTACGCATGGTAGGATGACAATATTTGGTGTATAGGTTGCTGATGACTAGTACATGACGGTCTTGTAGGTGTCACCTGACCTTGACCTCAATTTCACGGTCCAGCGACTGCATTAAAGTTTTTGGGTTGCGATAGTTCCTCTGTAACTATGCATGGTAGGATGACAATATTTGGTATATAGGTTGCTGATTAATAGTACATGACTGTCTGGTAGGTTCCACCTGACCTAGACCTCAATTTCACGGTCCAGTGACTACGTTAAAGTTTTTGGGTTACGGCTGTTCCCCTGTAACTATGCAGGGTATGGTGACAATATTTTGTATACAGGCCGCTGCTGATATTTAATGCTATTACGTAATGCTTATGACGAAATTTATTTTCGTTACTGATGCGGAATGCAGGCGAGACGTTTTTCTGTGTCCACACTTGTATATTCTACATATCTTTTATGTTTGAGTTTTTATACCAAATGTTGACGCAATCTTTCTTCTTGCAAATTGTGTGCAAAACAGCTTAAAACACAACACTCAGACACTTTACAATGTAACATGAGGTATTTTTGAAAACAATATCAACTTAAGCAAAGCATACTATGATAACAATAATACAAGACTACACAAAGTATTAGATATTTAATAACAAAATATGTGACAAGTTTATTAGAAAAACAGATACTTTAGACAGGACTTTTTTATTTTGTAGTGATAATCATAAGCTAATTAAAATTAAAATTTTCACTTGCTCCTCCCTATTTTTGTTTCGACGCTTTCACAATGCATGACAAATTGGAGGTTGTATTTAAAAGTATTTTTTTTAATTAGATTAAAATAATCCTTCCAATTTATACAATAACATTAGATATTTGGTCCTTAAATTTAAAACTTCTTTGTTCTCTCTGAATTTTATTCAATTGTTACCAGTCTTAATGGATAATTTTATTTTTGAAATTCAAAACTTTGCTACATACATGTATAAACTACTCTGCAAAGGTACTCTTACTTAGTAGTTCTAGTGCTTAAACTCTTTCATTTGTGCTTCTAAAGAAAAAAAAAAACAGAAAAACAGTATTGGAAGAATTATCTTACTGCAAATTTTAAATGTGTGTTAAGTGTAGAGAATCAAAAACTAAACATATATAATAAACCAGTTTCTTTTAAATATGAGATATCTATTTAGTGATATACACTCCACTCCTAATTAATGGACCTCAGTGGCCAATTAGTTATGGTAAACTGCTATTGATCACATGTTCTGTCATCACTGAGTCTCACTGCGGCAGGGTGTACTCGTCTCCAATCCTAATTGACAAGGATTGTCAGTTTTCCCCTGGTACCCCAGCTTCCTTCCTGAAAACTGGACACTATGATATAGCTGAAAAATTGCTTAAGTGTCGTCAAACATAAACAAACAAACAAACAATCACTACTAATTAACCTGTTGCAGAAAGATATCATTCTAGAATTTATTGTAACTGATAGAAAACAGCCAAATTCCCTTAAATCAATGTGACTTGAAGTAGATACTTTAACTTGCAAATTTTTTTTTACAAAATTGCAGATGTATTTTTTCTCAATCTGTTATGTTTTCAAAACCCCAAATCTCTGAACTATTGATCAAAATTGGTTCAACTAAACTATCATATACTTTAAACTATATATCTGTGTTAAGGTTCATCTCAAGTAATTTTACACTTATCAGGAACTTGTGAACTACTTGCTTCAACTTGTTGGGTAAAATCCACCAAAAGGGGTTTCTATGGTCTTTGGAAATTTACAAGTTAACCTTTGCCTGTTGGATAAGTCCAATTTATCGTAGATTCCCTGTGTGCCTGCTGTCTGTAGGTCAACAGCTGAGGTGTTATGGTTTTTTTATGCCCCCGCGACGACATGTCGGGGGGCATTAAGTTTTACTCATGTCTGTCCGTACGTACGTACGTCCGAACAAATTTCCGTCAAGCTTTTCTCAGAAACCGTACATGAGAACAATTTTAAATTTGGCAGAGTGGTTCAGTATCACAAGTTGTACGTCCTAAGCGAATTTCAGACCTGTCGGACAACTACTTCCTGTTTGGGACTTCATTTGTACGTAAATACGACCGTCTGTATGTACAAATTTCCGTCAAGCTTTTCTCAGAAACCGTACATTAGAACAATTTGAAATTTGGCAGTGTGGTTCAGTATCACAAGTTGTACGTCCTAAGCGACTTTCAGACCTGTCGCACAACTACTTCCTGTTTGCGACTGGGCCGATATGAAAATGTGTTAACATGAGTATGAAAATTTCCGTCAAGCTTTTCTCAGAAACCGTACATCAGAACAATTTGAAATTTGGCAGGGTGGTTCAGTATCACAAGTTGTACGTCCTAAGCGACTTTCAGACCTGTCGGACAACTACTTCCTGTTTGCGACTGGGCCGATATGAAAATGTGTTAACATGAGTATGAAAATTTCCGTCAAGCTTTTCTCAGAAACCGTACATCAGAACAATTTGAAATTTGGCAGGGTGGTTCAGTATCACAAGTTGTACGTCCTAAGCGACTTTCAGACCTGTCGGACAACTACTTCCTGTTTGCGACTGGGCCGATATGAAAATGTGTTAACATGAGTATGAAAATTTCCGTCAAGCTTTTCTCAGAAACCGTACATCAGAACAATTTGAAATTTGGCAGGGTGGTTCAGTATCACAAGTTGTACGTCCTAAGCGACTTTCAGACCTGTCGGACAACTACTTCCTGTTTGCGACTGGGCCGATATGAAAATGTGTTAACATGAGTATGAAAATTTCCGTCAAGCTTTTCTCAGAAACCGTACATCAGAACAATTTGAAATTTGGCAGGGTGGTTCAGTATCACAAGTTGTACGTCCTAAGCGACTTTCAGACCTGTCGGACAACTACTTCCTGTTTGCGACTGGGCCGATATGAAAATGTGTTAACATGAGTATGAAAATTTCCGTCAAGCTTTTCACAGAAACCGTACGTCAGAACAATTTGAAATTTGGTAGGGTAGTTCAGTATCACAAGTTGTACGTCCTAAGCGACTTTCAGACCTGTCGGACAACTACTTCCTGTTTGCGACTGGGCCGATATGAAAATGTGTTAACATGAGTATGAAAATTTCCGTCAAGCTTTTCTCAGAAACCGTACATGAGCACAATTTGAAATTTGGCAGGGTGGTTCAGTATCACAAGTTGTACGTCCTAAGCGGCTTTCAGACCTGTCGGACAACTACTTACAGTTTGGGACTTCATTTAGCGGGGGCATCCGTGTCCCATGGACACACTCTTCAATTTTTTTACCTGGTTGACATGTTTTCTTGGTGACTGGTCCACCTCATTCCCCTATTTGGAGACATCTTTCAAAATATTAATTTCTTTTCAATCATTCATAGAGGCCTCAGTGGCCGAGTGGTTAAGGTAGTTTGTCTACTATTGATCACGTGGTCTGACAACACTGAGATTGTGGGTTCGATTCTCACTGCCTGCACGGTGTACTTGACTCCAATCTTAACTGACAAGGATTGCCAGTTTTCCTACCGCAGGTCGAGGGTTTTCTCCTGGTACTCCGGCTTCCTCCCCCAATAAAAACTGGACGCCATGATATAGCTGAAAAATTGCTGAAAGTGGTATTAAAACACCAAACAAACATTAATCAATCATTCTTGTCATTACTTAAGCGGAAACATTTCTCCATGACTGTTAAACATGGACAAATAAATACTAGTATATCTTAAACAAAGTGTCAAAGCTATTAGTATTTGGCATTAGCAAACGTTTAAATTATTTTGGCACTGCTTGCATCATCTTCATTTGTTAACACATTATTTATAAATAACACTTTTCTTAGGCCAAGCTTAACAGCTGAAAGTGCAATTAAAAACAAAAAAAAAAACATAATTCTATAAAACAAACATAAAAAATATTACAATGTAGAAACCCAGCTTTACTTAAATGTATATATATTTTTATGTATTAATGGTATTGAAATCAGTTTTCTTTTACTTCTTTATGTTCATTTGCAGATGGGTTGTAAGTAAAAAAAATTTTCCTGCTGCAACTAGAACAAGCAGAACACATTCTGTTTGACAAAAGCCTGTTTATGTAAACAAGAAACTTAAATTTTCAGGAAAATTCAAATGTGTCAATATTGAAGGATCCATCTATTGTACAATACTTTAGAAAATTGTTATATTTTTTCAGTTTAGATTTTCCAAAACTCAAAATCGTAGAAATTTCGGAATTCCATGTTTGAATGATTTTTGGGAAATATCCTAGAAAAGCCATTGTTTGTGAGGAAATATTTAATATATTTACTGAAATTTGTTTTTGTGTTTGAGCAGCTGATGTCATGTCAATTTCATAAAGTCAATCTATTGATTTGCCTTGTTTCAGACAATATAGTTTTCACAAATCTGTAGGTTGAAGTGCCACACGCTCCATTTTGAATAAGTATATTAACATACAATTGAAATAGAGGGCATTTTTTTATACCCCCCGCAAACTAGTTTGGGGCGGTATATAGGAATCACTCTGTCTGTCTGTAAGCGCTTCTCCTCCTTAACCGCTTGACAGATTTTGATGAAACTTTACATGAAGGAAGTACATCATATGTAGATGTGCATGAAGAATTTTCGTCGCTGTCGGATATTACTCAGGGGAGATAATTGGACTTGAAGCAAACCGGGGGGGTGGGGGGTATCCCTTTGTGAGCTTGCTCACAGTCCACACTTCTTTTAAATTTAAAGTTTTAATTATGAAGTATAACTCTAGCTTTAAAGTTATTTAATCTTGTAAGCTATAGTTTGTTTTGTTTCTGTTTTTTTCTTTTTTTGTTTTTGTTTTGCTTTTGTTTTTTTGTTTTTTATGTGTTCATTAAATTGACAAGATTTACACAAAATTGATCTACAGTTATTCAGTAATAGCTTGGTGGCAATCAATTTACACGTAAATAATACGTCTTTTTCACATATAGGTTGTTCAAATATTATATAAAGGTTGTAAATCCAGGTATATACCTTTAAATCATTTGAATACTTCCTATACTTCCTTGTTCAATAGATAAGTAGTGTTTGATTTTTCCAAGAATTTTTTTTTATGTTAACAACATCATTGTTATATTGTCTTGCTTACCATTGTACTGTGTGGTTAGAAATAAACCTACAGTTCTGTGAAATAATTAGTTTTAGAAAATAATTGAGGAAGTTATACTTAGCATTAAAACAAACGGTTTCATTTGTGATAATAAATGTTTCCTTTTTTAGAAGAAAAGTTTAAGTTACAGACTGTTTATCAGAAATGTCATCTTTATATTTAGAATGTAATTTTATTTTGAATTTTAAATTTCAGTTCAATTCATGGTATTCAATTTCCTTTACATGTGTACAGTCTGTATATCAATGATAAGACATCTTGGTATGCTTTACAATAAAAACTAATGGTTTCTCCAATGCATCAATGTTACTATAAGAAGCACAATTTTTAGCTGTTTCCATATCCTTTAATAAGGTGAATGAATAATTTTTGTTGCCATAGGGGTCAGGTAAATAAGGTGAATGAATAATTTTTGTTGCCATAGGGGTCAGGTAAATAAGGTGAATGAATAATTTTTGTTGCCATAGGGGTCAGGTAAATAAGGTGAATGAATAATTTTTGTTGCCATAGGGGTCAGGTAAATAAGGTGAATGAATAATTTTTGTTGCCATAGGGGTCAGGTTTTCAGTAAGTAACCTTGAATGAGGTTATTCATTTTTACCATGGTGCTTATTGTTACTTCCATTCCAGACAAAGTTTTGTGTTACCAAGGAGATTCTGACAAAAAACCTGCATTTGCTACTTTATCCCTATAATGGAGTTGTCAGACAATACTTACAAAAGGAATGAATTTCAACAACAATTTTAATTGGTTTTACAACAAAGACAATGAAAACTGCACCATTAATTACCTGTTTTAAGTGTGTTAATTTTCAGTGGAATCAATTTTTACAAATTGCAATTTAAATATTTGTCTTGTTCTTTATAGACATAAAATTAAAACACACTTTGATCAATAATTAATTCTGGAAAAAAATTTTTTTTAAATATCAAACTTAACGTATTATCTTTAAAAAGTACTAGTAGGTCAATTTAAGATGGCTTCCTTAACACAAGGGGCTTCAAATTTTTATCTGAGATAGGTCATGTCATGACCCTTGATAATAAACAATGTAACCTTTTACATTTTTTATTAAGCTCTTATCATTTCTATTTTTGTGGACAAATTATACAAGTTACCATAAAATAGTTTGTACATGTAAACAACTTTATAAAAACATTTATTTACTATTTAAACTAATGCATTCAGGATTAACATGGTATGACGACCTTTAGTCCTGAATGTAAACTATTAATTGACAAGGATAATTTCTCTAAGTGTATTTTTGTTAAATAATTATGGATACTATAATTATTGACAAATTTCATATTAAACTACATTTAAAGCTCATGGAAATCTCATTATAATTGCTTCAAGTTCCTTTGAACTTTAAATCATTTACATGCACCAACACATGTGAATAGCCTTGTAAGTGTAGGTAATTTTTGACAGATGAAAGTCTTATAGCAGGAAAAATGTAACTCACTTTTACACTTTTTGATCTTGATAAGGGGGGGGGGGGGGAGGCCCCTTTAGAAATCTGGAGCTTACATTCTCAGAATTGTTTATCCCTATCACTGTGTACATGTAAAAATAACTTTCCCTCTTCTCATAACTGCATCTGTGTAAATAGATCTTATTTCTATTTTAGTCCACTTTTTACACCCTTATATTCAATGAATTTATTTAAATTCTTGTAATTTCACCTTCTGCATGTTAACAATAAAACTTGTTAAAAAGAAAAACCACATGAATATTTAACGAGAAAATCAGAATGATGTTATTTATGGCTCTTCTTATTAATGTTATATTGTAGTAGCATATTTTGGTATGATGTAATTAATTCATCTGTCCCACGAAAAAGTAATACCTTTGTTATATAAATGTCTTAAATAACTGGTGGAATCCCTCCAGGTAATAAATAATACTATTATTTGGAAATTTCTTATCAGTGACAATCATCTATAAGTCTGTCTATAAAAGGATCTTGGTTATAAGACCACAAAAATTATTAATCATTATTATAAATTATGTAAATGTCTTTATTTCCAAAATATTTTCATTGGTTTACAAGAATCTGGTATTGAACTTGATCATCCACCGGAAGCAAGTCAGCAGGTGACAATTTTTATACTGTCACCTGCTCAATCTAGATCACTGAAGTGTTTAAAAAATTGGGTATCAACCATTAAGCTTTTTGAGTGCACATTTTATTTTGTGTTATCAATGGAAAATTAGAAATGAGGAAATGTTTAAAATTTGTAACTGGTAAATTAACTTCCATTTAAACGGAAGTTTATACTACTTATTAATTTTTTTATACTTTCTCTCACATATAGATGTTTTTACCCAAATTGTAAAATTGCACGCTTTTTCTCGTCAATCAACATTCAAGCATAGAATCATTGTTTATTAACTGAATACTTAGAATATGCCCATAATTTTTAAGACTTTTTTTTTGCATTGTTGTTTTGTTGTAAGCCAGGGAAAAAACATATCATTCACTGTTCGCATATATATAAATTGTGTTCTTTGAATTTGTTCCTTAAGCATGTTTCAAGTTTACTTGTCTGTTGAGGTTCAGGTAGTCATCTACAATTGATCAAATACTCGGATGTTGTCATTATGAGTCTGCTGTGGGCAGGGTGTGCTCAATCCCAACCATAATTGATAAGAATTGCCAGTAATCTGTTGAAGGTTTGGCGCTTTTTACCCCAGTATCTCAGCTTCCTACTCATTAAATCTGGACACGATGATATAGCCATAAAATTGCTGAAAATGGCATTAAATCTTAAAAAAACAAAGAAATATCTGTGTAGAATGTAAATATAGATTTAAAAACCCTTATTTCAATGAATTTATAGGTATTTTCTTGTAATTTCACTTTCTGCATGTTCACAATAAAACTTTTTATTAAAACGAAAAACCACTTATTTCACAAGAAAATTGTAAGGATGTTATTAAATGTCATGTTATTTACTTTTGTTATATAATTCTTTATTACAATTCAAATGCAATAGTAATTGTGACATAAATTCTGATTGGTCAAATATGTATAATTTGTGTGGTATCAATTTCATGATTAATGCAGCCAGATATTAACACAAGCCCTATGTTATTTACTGTGAATACAAAAATATCACATTTTAGTATGTTCTATCATGCCCCAGTTTTAAAAAAAAGTAAATATGTTGTTAAGATTTTTCTCTAATTTTGGGTTATATTGGATAAGAAAAGGATATATATTTTTTAGTCAATACATGTACCAAGTAAAGACTACTTCCCTGAGTTTTTTGTGATGACAAATTTTACATTCTGACTATATTTAGGTAAACAGATTCACAGTTTTCATCCTAGAGTCATTCACACTTTTATATTAAACTTTGTACAGTGTATGTAGCTGAAAAATTACTAAGGAATTATTACGGTAATAGTAATTGCTTACATATTAACAAGGTTACCTACAGAATGGTGCCTGCTGTAGATTTTAACCTTTATTTGAACAAATTCCAACTCTATCTTATCTGTTAATGTAGACTTCTCATTTTATCAAAATTACCTAACAATAACATTTCTTGTATTTTAAAATGTAACTGGTCCACTTTTTATTGCATTAACTTAGCATTTAGCATCATTTCATGATTTATCAACATTATTTCTGTTTATTTCTCCTTTTTAGGAAGTCAATACTAACATTTATAAGACTATTGACTGTAAAACTCAAGTTATCTAATATTATCGTTTCGTATGAGGTGCCTTGATGGCTGGGCACTACATGTGAGTCTGCTACTATTGATCAGCAGCATGTCAACTCTGAATTTAGGAGTTCGAGCCTTACTGCCTGTAGGGTATGACCACAACTGAAACAGACAACCAGTTTTCCTGCTAAAGTTCTGGGGTTTTCACAGGGTACAAGTTTCTTTTAACCCAATTCAAACAAAAATAGAATCTTATGTTAAAATTATGCAAATTAAGATCCAAGTAAAAGTACATATATCATTTTTATCTTTAATTCTTAATGTTCTAAAGTCCATTACTGACATGTGGAGCAACACACAATACAAAAATTACAGGTTACGAATTAACATACAGGGAATTAAAATAAAAAATTCAAAACTTTATTTCATTTTCATTGGAAATAAAACTTGACATTTCTGATAACTTTGTAAACTGTTTGCCTTGAAAAGGAAACGGTAATTTATCATGACAATTCAAACTGTTTGTTTTAATGCTAACTAAGTATGACTTCCTCAATTATTTTCTAAAAACTTAATTATTTCAAAGAACTGTGAAACTAGGTTTCCTACCACGCATGTATTTTGCACTGCTTGTCTATACAACCTATATTAGACAGGGTGTGCTCTGCTTTAATATACAAGGATTGCCAGTTTTCTGCCAAAGATCTGTGTCTAACCTTGTTGTCTACCTCTCTGTCCCTCACCCTCCCTACATTTAAGTAAGAACTGGTTGCCTTGCTAAGACTCTATTAGACAGTGTGTGCTCAGGATTGTCAGTTTTCTGCCAATGGTCTGTGTCTAACCTAGTTGTTGACCTCTCAGTCCCTCGCCTACCTCAATTTAAATAAGGACTTGTTGCCTTAATAACCAGTATTAGACAGGGTGTGCTCTTCCTTTATTGACAAGGATTGTCAGTTTTCTGCCAAAGATCTGTGTCTAACCTTGTTGTCTACCTCTCAGTCCCCCACCTCCCTCCATTTAAATAAGAATTAGTTGCCTTGATAACAAGTATTAAAAAGGGTGTGCTCTTCCTTTATTGACAAGGATTGCCATTTTTCTGCCAAAGATCTGTGTCTAACCTTGTTCTCTACCTCTCAGTCCCCCACCTCCCTCCATTTAAATAAGAACTAGTTGCCTTGATAACAAGTATAAGACAGGGTGTGCTCATCCTTTATTGCAAAGGTCTGTGTCTAGCCTGATTGTTTATCTCTCTGTTCCCCCTCCCTCTATGTAAGTAAGAACTGGTTGCCTTGATAGAACTGAAACATTAGTAAATGTGGAATACAACCTTATAAAGACCCAAATTAATCCTGACTTTAGACCCTTTTAGATCTTTATCTGTTTTGTTGAATATACATGTACTTATTGATGTATGTGACAACAATTGATGTTCAATGGCTTGAAAGTGTATTCAGTTGATATTCAATGTATTCAATTATAAAAATATCAATGCATCATAAAATTATTCATAGTATACGCTTGGCAATAAAGCATTTTCTTATCATGTTACATTATTATTGGGTGTTCAACAAAAAGTTCTGACAAATTTATCGATGTTCAATGGTTTTTTTCATGATAATCATATTCTAACTAGGGGCCTCAGTGGCAGAGCATTTAAGGTAGTGGTCTGTCTTGCCCTGAGCAGGGTTGTGCTGGACCAGTTGTCAAGGATTGTCAGTTTTCTTGCAGAATACCAGGGTTTCAGAACAAAATGTGACTTCCTTCTTAAACTAAAAACTAAAAGCCATGATATAGCAGAAAAATTGTGGCAAGTGATGTTAAACCCTAAACAATAAAAAAAAACATTTTATTCTTAGATAATTTATATCAAAATTGTTGAAAAGCAGCAGGTAACCACATTAATTGCTTTCGGATTTTATCATCCTGAATATAGCTGCAATGCTGCTCGCTGGACTCGAAGCTAACATTCAGTCTATCAATCTACTGTCCCCATTCTAAGACTGTGTGCTTAATAATGCAACAGTTACAGTTAATTTTTAAAAATATTATTAGGTCAGACATTTATTTGTATAAAAGTCTGAGATTTGGAGAGTTGGATATTTCTACATGTTTCCTGTAAGTAAACAGTACATTTTGTTTCTTTATTCTTAACATGTCTGTATGTGAGTTACTGAAACCTGAAATTCATTTTGTTTTGGTTTTTTATCTTTCTTTTTTTTTTTGGGGGGGGGGGGGGGTGGGGGGGTGAAGATGAGGAATTTGGATCTTTGTATAGAGTACAAACATTAATTTTGTTTTATCTAATATGAAGATGCAAGTCTAATGTACAAAGATAATCATATAAAAGGTCATATATGAAGTTTGACTAAGATCTTTTTTTTAGTTCACTTACATGTATATATAAATAGAATTTTGTTTGTTATCACAACTCGTTTGACTACTATATATACTAAATAACTTTTAACAGCTAATATACCAAAGTTGATTAAGTTCAAACAGTTAATATTGATATATCTAATTTTTGTTTAAATTGTATGGCTGTTAATTGAGTGTGAGGCTAATCTCATGGTCATCTAAAGTCAGGAACTCTTTTAAAAAGAATTACAATCGAAAGACACATTTTATTAATGCTTCAAGTTATGTAATCTGTACAATACACAGTATACTCTGGAATTGGCAGGTGACATGACCTTTGGCCTTCTTTATTTCTGAAAAAATAATATCATACAAACGTCATTGCTCAATAGTGCATAACAGACAGGAATGAGTCAATGAACCGGCTAACTGAATTTAACTTGGAGCTCTTTATTCTAAGTGTTATATAAGATAAAATCACTTTTTGGTTCATGCAAGTTAGAATTTTTTTTATATAGAATTAGAATTAGAATTATATAATTATGTAACATGAATCTTTGAGTCTAATTTAATGAAAGCAGTCAAGATTAGGAAGGTTTAACAGGAGACTCATGATTTATATTTCACTTTATTTCATTCAGTAAAACTGTATTGTTTAGGCTTGACAGAATTTTTCAGTTTCCTATACAGAAGTATTACATCACACAGGCCTAGAAATTTTTTTGTAGTCAAGTGTGTCATATTACTTTTATTGTTCCTGCTGTTATTTAAAACTCTAAAACTTTAAAAGGAATAATTAAATATTACCCACCCTTCTGTATGTACAGTCATATATACAGTTGGACCTGGTTAAGTTGAACTCAGATTGTCATTTTCATGGTAAACACAAACAATAATGCAGAAAAATATACCATATTTTGTTTGGATATTTCAAATCACCAGTCCCTTCAACGTTGAAATGTAATAGAGTCATTTCGTCTTTTTTCTGTCACTTTTATAATCCTTAAAAATCACAATCTTAACAACAACAGGCAATTATTTGTTATTTCTTAAAACACAATTAACTATTTAGTGGCCATCGCTGTTACTGTGTGGGATAACCACACGCTGGGCTAACAATATAAAAAACTGAAGGCCCAACTGACAAATACCTCAAAATATGTATAAAAAGGTTCAATCCTTGTGTTGAGGTCATTCACAAGTTTGTGCATTTTTTTGTGCTTCAAAAGAGTTTTACTATCACAATTTCCAATACGATATCCACACGTTTTCACAAGTGGAAAGTAAGAAATGTTAGTAGTCAAGGTGTAACAACAAATTCAAAGTGAGGTGTGGCAAGTCTACTCAGTGGTTTCACTTGAAACGGTTTAAAGCCTCTTCGAAGATTTGAGAGATCTCTTAATCACTTAACCTTGTGACCTTTTGTAATGCCTTGGAACTACCAGGAGACATAACTTATCCACCATTTTCTTCCATATTTGATTTGAAAAGAAACACATCAGGTATAAAATTGTCTTATAGTTCAGTTTGATTACATTGGTAGGCAATCAGAGTGTTCTTCTTAGTGAGGGATCTCTCACTTACACTGCTACAAGACACAGAAACTCAGCTACCACTGACAAAGGAAGACTCCTGTATTCAAGTTTCAGACATATTGGATCTCAGTAAGTAAAGGTATTGGTAGACTTGCCACAAGTCCCTTTGAAAATATTTTGCTATTAGAGAGATAGATTTCAACATTTCTTATACTATCCACTTGTGTACACAAGCTGATAGTATAGGAAATGTTGATAATGAAGGTGTATCTCTCTAATAGCAAATTCAAAGGGACTTGTGGCAAGTCTAAGGTATTGGAGTTATAAGGTGGAAAGTACCACTTTCAATCTCTCATTTTATCCATTTGATCTGTCATGTAGCTGACTCATGAAGCCATCTGTTACCCTTACATGCCTCCGAAAGCCCTTGACTCACTGTGACATGTATCAGGAAGCCCTGGACTTGTGTTACCATTACCTGGAATATTGATGATCACATTTAATTACATCATGTCAATATTAATAAGGCTTGAAATAATTGATAAATATGTTTTCATAGGAATGATATGGTATGAATTTATCATATTTGTCAAATATAGAGAATTGTAGATAGTGTTACTGTGTACATAAAATGACCTTCTATATTGATTGATGAAGGTCAGAACAACAACTGGTTTTGTTAGATCTGAAATTTCCTAGAACAGCATGGAGATTATTACTGTTATTTATATTCTTGAATCTTGAAACATGAATTCTAATTTTGTAAATGTATTTTCATTAGTTTTTGTAAGAAAAGTGTAGATTTCTGGTGTAATATTGTTCCAGAAATTAAAATCTCAGGAAGGGTGTTTACCTGAAGTGATGAAATACCAGATAGACAGTCGTGTTTTAAAAAATGGCCTAGAGTGAATGATATTAGATATAATTCCTGGAAAATACTGTCATCTAATTTACATAGATTTGCACATAAATTATTTAGTTGCGATATTTACATAGGTTGATAAAGTCCTTAAAAAATAATTATTGATTTAAATTTTTTTTTTTTTTTTTTTTTTTTTTAAATCTTTAGTCAGTTAATTATTAAATTTATGTTAAATTAAAATTGTTTGTTGCTAGAGTAGAGACATAAATATGGGTTTCCAGTGGCGGCGTTAACAGACAAGATTTTGCTTAATCCATAGGTTCTTCAAATATGGTCCAGTGCTATTATATGTTGAGTACATTGAACTTTAAGTCAGTTACTTGTTACCTGACTTTGACCTCAATTTTATGATCCAGTGATGATGTTTCACATTTGTATTCATTTTTTCTCATGTTTGTTAGGGGGCCTCGGTGGCCGAGTGGTCAAGGTAGTTCGTTTACTATTGATCACGTGGTCTGTCAACACTGAGATTGCGGGTTCGATTCTCACTGCAGGCAGGGTGTACTCGACTAGTTTTCCTACCGCAGGTTGGGGGTTCTCTCCGGGTACTCCGGCTTCCTCCCCCAATAAAAACTGGACGCCATGAAATAGCCGAAAAATTGCTGAAAGTGGCGTTAAAACACCATTCAAACAAAAATCATGTTTGTAATTTAAACTTTGAATAATATTTAGAGCACAAAGCTTAAGACTGATTAAGTATTATTCTCATTGAAAAATGTATGTATTGTAACTTGACAGACAATGATATAAATGCTATTGCATCATTTTTCAGATCAGCATTTGTAATTTTCTTTTATTCTATTTGTCTTATGTCCTCGATCTACATGTAAGCTGCCAATCAAATCTGGACTCTAACAGTACTTGCTACCTTTCCTTTCAGAAATCTCTTACTTAAAATGTTAGTTATGCACACATCTGTTCAACAGACCAACTATTTTGTGGATGATGTTGTGATGAGGGTCAACAATTTTGTCGACCAGGACTTTTAATTGTTTGAGTTTTTACACCACAATTTTTCAGCTATATCATGGCATCCGTAAGCCAAAACAGCAGGTGAAAAAACCACTGAACCTGTGACAGGAAATCATTTAGGGAGGGTTTCGAGCACACATTCCTGCAGCAGGAAATCAATTAGGGAGGGTTTCAAGCACACATTGCTGGGGCAGGAAATCAATTAGGGAGGGTTTCAGGCACATTGCTGGGGCAGGAAATCAATTAGGGAGGGTTTCAGGCACATTGCTGGGGCAGGAAATCAACTAGGGAGGGCTACAAGCACATATTGCTGGGGCAGGAAATAATTTAGGGAGGGTTTCAGGCACATTGCTGGGGCAGGAAATCAATTAGGGAGGGTTTCAGGCACATTGCTGGGGAAGGAAATCGATTAGGGAGGGTTTCAGGCACATTGCTGGGGCAGGAAATCAATTAGGGAAGGTTTCAAGAACACATTGCTGGGGCAGGAAATCAATTAGGGAGGGTTCCAAGCACACATTGCTGGGGCAGTAAATCAATTAGGGAGGGTTTCAGGCACATTGCTGGGGCAGGAAATCAATTAGGGAGGGTTTCAGGCACATTGCTGGGGCAGGAAATCAATTAGGGAGAGGTTTCAAGCACACATTGCTGAAAGCCATACTTATACTCACAACCCAGGACTAAAAGATCACTTCTTTTAGTCGATAACATTCAACACTGGGGGGGGGGGGGTTAAGAGAAGGGTGTGAGATATAAGGCATGTGGGATCATTTTCATTATGTTTACTTCCACAATCATTTTCAAATCATTTTCTTTCACAGATAACAGTGATCTCATAGCATGTACAGTTGTTACAAAGGAAAGGTAAGATTTTGTGAAAGGAACTTTTTTATAATGTTAATATAGCAGCTACATGTTATGTGACAGAAGTTAAGTAATAGCAATTATTGATTTTTTAAAAGATTAAATTTCTTTGACATAAACAGGGTTCAAACAAATTTATGTACCATTATGTGAAATGTGACACTTTCTTAAGTATCTATTTCATTTTTTTTTATATACAATAGATAAACCAAAAGAACTGTCCAAATTTCAAAGAAGCTTTTTCTAAAAAGTTTACATGAGGACATGATTTCTGTTTCATAAACCCCTTCGATGTGCCTTTGCATTCTAGATACATCCCTGTAGAATATCACTTCGTTCACTACTATAGTGTTGATTTTACATAACAAAGTTCTGGTATTGAAATATTGATTTGGTGTTATACAGTGTAATTAAACAAAAAGGTGCATTTGATGGAATTTCCAAGAATTGTTATTCATTCTGTTCTAAGTTATGTGCATTTTTGTGGCATAAAATATTTATTGCTTTTGTGCATTTAACATACATAGAATATTTGTATTTGAATGGGATAATATATTTCAGTATTGACCAGTCAAACGTAGTAGACTTGTTATATAACAGTATTAAATAATAATGATTTTTATGCATTGGGATCATTTTGTGAATTTTCAGTAGATTAGTCAGAAACAAAAGTTTTGCTTATGTATGCAGGTGGTCAGTTGAACTGGTAGTACTTTATATAATGCATTTGGCAGGTTTTGCTGGAATTGTCTCTCACATTATCAAAACTGTAAGTTATTATATCCCCACTTCAAAAAAGAGGGGGTATACTGTTTGACCCTTGTCTTTCCGTCCGTCTGTTGGTAACAAATATTTCCGTCACATTTTTCTAAGCAACTTTAGCATGCAGAAGCCTGATATTTTGCATATTGCTTTATCCTATAGTGTCATATGGTGTATAGCAATTTCGTGCTCCTTGGTCATCTACTTCCTGTTTATTGAATACTTTTTGACAGGGTATCACTAGACTGAGCAGTAGCTCACAGATACACTTGCAGCTGCTTTTATATAATTGTTCTAGAACTTTTCCTGACTTGAGAACTTTGTCATTTTTCAAAGAATATGCAAAGAAAGTATCTATTTTGTGTGATCAACTCATCCTAGATGTTTTTTTAATTGGGAAAGAGGAGGGTACCAGTTAGTGATCATTGTTCATAGTTTTCTAGTTTTTGTCTGATATCAGTACATTTTATTGTGTAGTAAAAATCTTCAATAAAATATTTCTAACACCCATTAAAATAAGTGTAGAACAGCCCTCAAGACAAAAGCATTTAAAATACATAAAAATATTCGGGTTTTTTCAGGTGGCCTGGAGGTTATACACCACCTTTTCAACGGGGGGATTAAGAGGAGGGTGTGAGATATCAGGCATGTGGGATCATTTTTCACCACGTTTTCTTCCACAATATGAAAGTTATACTCGCATATTCCCCTTAGTTTACATCAAAATTCCTTTTAAAAGATATTAAATGGAAACCACTTTTTAGTGGTTTTTCCTGTTTTTATGTTTTTATTTTCTGTAATAGCATGAAATGAAATCATGCCCATAAGTTAATTTGATGCATAATTTAGTTACTATATCTAATATAATTTGTCTGCTATCAAAAAGCTATAAATTCTGTGTGAAGTAACTTTTATTATTTGTGTAAATGTATTATACACAATGTAAAAGAATGTTCATTTCTGTTAATTATCTTCGTGGGTAGTTTGTGAACTCATTGCTGGTTTTATGATACTATATATCTTGGGTTGTTTGTTGGAATTGGCTTTAACACCACTTTCCACAAATTTTCAGCTACATTATGGAATCTAGTTTGTATTATTATTTTTTTCTGGATTGGGGGGGGGGGGGGGGGATGGGAGGAAGCAGGTACTCATTAAATACCTTCTGCAGGAACATTGGCAATCCTAGTCAACTTGGGTGAAACACACTCTGCCTCAATGCCTGCAGGAAGGTTGGAATTTGCAAATTCATTGTTGACACTTCACTGATCAATTGTAGATGACTTACTACCTTAACTACTTGTCCAATGCACAATGGTTCCTGTTTTGTAATTTGTATATTAGAGCAGTTGGGAAATTGTATTTTATAGTCCCTGTCTCCATTAAATCCACACACAATAATTTATATCTCACAAATAATAATAAATACACAGTACTATTTCCATCAGCAGGAAGATGGAACGTCGGTTTCTTGTCATTGACAGTATACAGCTGATATTGGTAGAACCAGACACAAAGAGATTAGGTTGGGGTGTGGTTAGGTTTGCTGGATTTCTACAGGTAAATTTATTATAGTATCAAAAAGTTTCTTTGACATGTCGTTGGCATGCTCTAGTAAAGATTTTAATGCTCTATGTTTAAAGATTTTAATGTAGTTGCTAGCAGCTGTTATTAATCATTTTTCATTTAAAGTGTAACCAAAGAAATTAGCATACCCAAAACCTGTTATATATGAAAAAAGGTATTCAGATTTAGTTTTGTAGATTGTTACCCTTAATCCACTAGGAATATAGGGAAAATAAGTTGTCCCAAAATAATACTCACTGTGGTCATTATTTGAGTATTACTAAAAATACAGGTGAGAAATATAACATTTTTGTATTTTTTTTATAACATTCAAGTACATGTATAATACCACTGGTAGAATATGTGCATAAATAATTGGTTTTATTTCAAATGATTATTAAACAAACACTGAATTGTTTTTACACATCCCATATAGATGAGTGTCAGTCTGTCTGTCCGTGCCTTTGTGGTTTCCAGATTGATAACTTGAAAACATGTCAACAGATTTTATTTGAACTTTGCACAGCTATTAAATACTATAAAATAAAAGTCAAGTTTGATTTCCAGCATAATCCAATCGGCTTTGACTTAAGCCAATTCAATTTTTTTTTTTTTTGGTAAACAGCTGGTGGTTTCCAGATTATAACTTGAAAACATGTCATCAGATTTATTTAAACTTTTCACAGCTATTAAATACTATAAAATGAAGATTTAATTTTCAGCACAATCCATTTGTAGTTTTCCAGTTGTGCCAATTTATAATAATTTTTATAAGTCCAGGGTGACGGTAACAATTGTCTTCTGAGATGGACCGTTATCATGCTCAGCTGTTTCTGTAGGCTGATTTGTAATTCAGTAAAATGTGTTCATGCATTTTGAAACCAATGCAACATGGCGGGGTATCATTCAATGTTCCATTAAATGCCCTATCTTTTGTCAGGATGTGGAGGTAACAGGAGACAAAGAGGACAGCAGATCATTGCATATCACCATTCACAAACCACCCAGTTCCCAGCATGCACGACCTCTTCCTCTACTGTCCGGAAGGTTTGTTTTTGATGACCATATAAGGTGCATGGCTGCCAAACAGAGATTAACCAAAGGAAGGCTGAAGGCACGCCAGCAAAAAATGATGATGATTGAGAGGTTATTAGATATACCAAGTGATGGAGGCCAGAGGTCAAGTGGTCAGTCTTCTGGACGAAATAGACCTTATCCAGGTATTTTTTTATTTTTGATTTCTAAAATATAATAATAATATTTAACGAAGAAAAAGAACAATATGAAAATTAAACCACTTTTGCTCTCAGCTAATGACAGTTTTAAAAAGGAGCCAATTAGTTTCACATGTTCTATAGACATAGGATTCAAAAGTTGTTAAGGTTTACAAAAGAAATAGGCACTTTGATGCCCTTTGGAAAAACGTGCAATTTTCAACTCGTGATCGAAATTTTTTATGTCTTTCAGCTCATTCAGCTGCACTCCACTTGCGAAAAGACATAAAATTTCTATCACTTTTAAACTATAAACTAGATGTATCGATTGATTTCATTGAAATTCAACAGGAATTCTAAAGAGTAATAGCTTTATCTTACCACTTAATCACGAAAAATAATTTTCAGGTATCATTTACATTTTTGTATTGATTATATAAAGGTCCCAATGCATGTATATAGTATTACATGTTGGAATTACTGATTACAAAGAAAGTTGTGTGGTATGCAAGAATTATAGGATAATTAATTGGGCGGAGTGAATATCCAAAATATGATCCCGAGTGTCGCATCTGATTAAACGAGTGCGTGGAACTTGTTCCGCGCACGAGTTTAATCTGATGCTTTATGCGGCACGAGTGATCATATTTTGGATATTCACACTGCCCAATTGATTATCCTATTTATTATATAGATCAAAATTGTTTTCGTAAAATTTTAATGCTTACTCCTAAATTTTATGAACGGCGGATGAATATGTTTATAGTACAAAACCAACTGCAATTTTGGCGGGAAAAAACCTGAGAGTGAAAATAAACGATAATTTTCACATGTGATTCACCGTGATTTCTGTCACTCAGAAAATTCGATGTTTCATCTCTATCTATATAATAAAACAAAATGTTAACAAAATCATATATGCTGTGCTGTGCTGTGAAAGCAGCATGGCCCCAGAAATGTACTGTTTGTACTGATCCAGTTGGTACAGTAATCTTGATATTGCATAAAAATTCAAAGGGATATTTGTTGCAATGTCTTAATGACCATTTTTGAAGGTTTAAGATAGAGATCTGACACCTTTGCAGTTAAGTGTAAGGTGAGATTTTTAATATCATTATGTGAATAACCAAGTACTTTAAACAATGAATTTCAGATCAAATTACTTTTTACACAAAAAAACTCAATTTTTCTTTATCAAAGATGTGCACTACATAGTAATGTTGATTATTTGTCATACTTCAGTTCAAAGTTATCATAAGGGACCAACTATTTAACTTGCAGGGGGGGGGGGGGGGCTTGGTTTTTTCCTAAAAAAAATATTTTGAAAATGATTTTTGATGAAAAAAATATTTTGGAAGCAGAGGGTAAGAAAAAATTATTCTGAAGAAGGATTTCTGCTATATTCTGTCGTGTACAACGCCTTAAAAAAATTAATATTTTCTGACCAAAACAAAAAACCAAGGCCCCCCCCCCCCCCCTTCAAGTTAAATGGTCTGTCCCTAAGCCATGAGGTCAACAAAATAAAAATGGTCAGAGAAAGTTATTTCTATATACCATTCTAGTGTTATAAATTGTCAGTGGAGGGTTTTGTTATGAATTGGACTGAATTTACATAGAATCTTTAAAATAGTGCTTTGTTTAAAGATAAGTAGTTTTAATGTATTCTTCTCAAATAAATTTAAAAAATCAGGTGGCCATATTACTGTTTTCTGATGGAATGTATTGGTTGGCCTTTTTTGTCCCCCACTTCAACATTGGTGATCCAATATGTCCGTGTCATGTCACAACTTTTTGTGAAGTAGATAGAAATCTGGCAGAACATCGAACAGTGACCTATGTAGAAATGTCTCACACCCATAAATGTATAAGAGTAAAGATATTGACTCCGTTTTTATTGTTCTATCAACTGTTGACATTTCTTTGTGGATGTTTAGTTGAATTTGTTTTAATATTTAAAAATCCAAATAATTAAGATGTACTTTTATCACAAAAATTCTAAAATGTTATACCAAATCTGGCTAAGGCTATCTATACCTTGAAAATAGAAAAACCTTTGAATTAGAATAACTTTTCTAAATTTTAGGGCAGTAAATAAGGAAATTGGAGATATCAAAAAGAAAGATGTATATTTTTACTTAGCTTTAATTAATGTCACACACATTATATTGGTGAATTCATATGCAGACAAATGGAAACATGTAATTTTGGTTTCTTTTAGGGTTTAATTAAAAGATTAGAAAGGCATCGAAATTGTTATTCTAAGAATCCCTTGCTGAAAAACTCTATTGTAGACTTATCAAATTCTAAAAAAGAGTGTTTGGCAGAGGATTCTTGGACTACGAAATTGTGTGCACCTGTTGCTGTCTATATCTCTATATTTGGATATTATCTACTTATTTTGAACTCTTCTCAAATCTACTCATATATATGTTCCAATCCTGCATGCAGAAGTGTAACATCTGCATGAAATTCAATAATGTTGATGTAGACTTGTTGGCATATTTCCTCATGCAATACTTCCATGTATATTTAACCTTTTACTGTTTATGTTCAAGATAAGTAAAAACCATGGTTTTACTATTCGATGTGTGTTTCTAGACTTATTAGTGGCGCTCAAACCATAAAGACCAAAAGCTATTGAAGAGCTTTTATCATTAAAATTCCATACCAAATTTGTTTACACATGTAAATTTCTGCTCTCCTATACACGGTCTTTTACTGTGACTGATCACTTCTTATAATGCTTATGTTCTTATAAACGGATCAAAATTAGGAGCCAGAGGGAAGGCAACACAATATTAGGTCAATCTTACCATTGTCCTGCACTACATTGAATCTTAAATTAATAATAATAATAATAATAAATTCTTTATTTAAAAAGGGTAATACAGTTAGTTTACAAAACTAATCTTCCCTGAGGCCCTCATTAAAACAACTTATTAAACAAAACAGCATATAAAATGGAATATTACAATTTGTATTCATACTACAGTACTATAGACAATTTGATCATAATAACATATATATTGTACAGAACTTTGGTATGGTTCGAGACACTGTCTAGCAATAATCTTAATTGTGTAAAAAGTTCTTTATTTTTGTTTTACAAAGGTTGTTGTTTGCTACATTATGCAAACTCATAGGTAAATCATTCCACAATACTGAACCAGAATATAAAAATGAGTGTTTGTATAATTCAATATTAGGTTTTTGAACAAATAATTTTTCTGTCGCATTATTACGTAATTGGTACGGATTGTCAGAAAACTTAAACATATTTTTAAGGTAAATTGGTGCTTCACTGTTAATGATTTTATGCATCAGCAAATATTTATATTTTATTCTCATGTCAACAGTCATCCATCCTAGTTGTTTAAATAGAGGTTCTGATCTGCATCTAGGATGACTCGAGCAGCTCTCTTTTATAGTTTAATTACCCTAGACAATTGGTCAGATCCACAACCTCCCCATACAATACAACAATAATCAATTAAGGGGAGAATATAACCATTGTAATATGCATTTGTAGTAATATTGTTTAAAAATTTCTTAATTTTAGTTAAAAGGTGTATTCTTGAAGATATGCATTTACATAAATGATCAATTTGGTTCTTCCAAGTAAGGTTATTATCTATTCTTACACCAAGCAGTTTTTCACAATCAGAATTTTGTAGAGTGGATGAATTTATTAACAGGGATGGTGGACTGTTAATTGACTGAAGTCTTTGTTTAGTTCCAATTGTCATACATTTTGTTTTATCAATATTAATAAACATGTTGTTGTGTTTGCACCATTGTTCAACATTCTGTAAATCATCTTGAACTTTAGCTTGGATGTCTTGAATATCTTTTCCCGACCTATGCAAGGTGGTGTCATCTGCATAAAATTCAGTTTTACAGTTTTTTATTGATAATGGAAGGTTGTTGATATAAATAACAAATAAAAGAGGTCCAATAATAGAGCCTTGTGGAACACCATATTTAATAATCTTTTGACTAGAATAAGCACTACCAATCTTTACTTGTTGAGTTCGTTCATTTAAATAACATTCAAAAAATTTAATACATGTATGACTGAAACCATACAGTTGTAGTTTATTACATAATATTGTGTGGTCAACAACATCAAATGCTTTTTTGAAGTCAAGAAATACAGCTAATTTAACAGTGTGTCTTTTTACCACAGGCCACCACAGGCTACCATAGGCCACCGCATGCCTACCACAGGCCAATGCAGGCCTAACACAGGTCGCCTTTTTATAACATAATATGACATTGTAAGATATAATTTATTGAAATAAAGTGTGTCTGAAGCATATAAAATGATTTATTGCCATGTTATTCCAAAGCTACCAACTACAGAGCAGGGGCATCTACCACAGGCCATATTAGCATACCACAGGCAACACTTTCTATAATACATAGTTGAATTTATTTATATGTTTTAACGTAATGAAGCCAAAAAGTCTTAGGAACAGATATATAAATCGTGTATTTTGAAGAAATAAATATAAGTTGTGTATGAAAGGAAGTAAGATACTTATTTAAAACTTTGGACTGTGGTAAATTTATTATGTCTTCTTTTCGCAATTCTAACCATTGTATGTTTGTTTTCTATATTTAGCAAAATATTGTTGGAAAAGGCTTTTAAAATGAATATTATAAACATTATAAAAGAAATATTATTATATAAATTTCTATGGCTTTAAAGGATTGCCTGTGGTATAATTAGCTGGCCTGTGGTACGCAACTGAACATTGTCTCACCTACTAGAGATATAATTAAATCAAACAATTAATACTGATATTAAATATTTATTTTTCTAATATTTTTTTCTATATTTCAATAAAATATATCATACAATGTCATATTATGTATTAAAATGGTGGCCTGTGGTGGCTTGTGGTAGCCTGTGGTAAAAAGACGCTCACTAAATTAATGTTTCCATTATTCATTTATTCAATTAGTGCACGTCGTCTGACAAAGGTAGTACTAACAGTAGCACCATTGACGAAGAAGTTATAAAATGATTTTTGGGGAGGTTACAATGCCAAACTTTTAATGCATGAGTGTAATCACATGTGTGGCCAGTGTACTTACATGTGCCACGCTATCTATTTTAATTATATTCATCAGCTATATTCACTAGGGACATTTTTCTACCATTGCAATGGTGGTATAAAGTAAGTTATTTTTATTGGATGTTGGCAGACAGGTCGAGTTTCTATATTTCAACATACAAATAATACCAGTAATGATCGCTTTTGTAAACAATGGCACGGTGATACAAATTACATAATTTGGTGTTGTAAAAAAATGTGACCTCAGTGGCAGTCGAAAAAAATATTTATTAAATCACAGAAACAGTTAAATGCAGATAACATTATCCAACCACTTTATAAATCATACCTCGGGCTGCTCCGTTACAGGTAATCGGATCTTGTTGATGCCCTTGGGGACCAAAGTCGTCACAGAAGCCAAGTAGAATTTGGTCACAAAGTGATTCTAGTTGGTCTTGAGCAAAATTGTTGTAGCTAGATGGTCGTCTAAAATTTCGAGTTTTTTTCTGTCATCTGGGATAGAGCACAGCTTAACATTGGACCGTATTTATAAAACTGGAAAGCATCTCGACGCTGTTTATGGTTTTTTTGCTGACTGGAAATTTTAGAGTCATAAGGGAATCAGTGGCGGATCCAGGGGGCGTATGGCCCCCCCCCCCCCCTTTTAAAAAAAAAGGAAAAGAAAAAAAAGAGAACAGGGATGGTAACAACCAGCGCCGAAGGCAAAAATGTAATCACCGCTCGTCCTTGACATAAATTAATGCATTGACGATACTAATTCGTTTATTATGATATCTCTGTTGTATACTGTACCAAATAAAGGTTACTGAACACTATAAAAACTTTGTGTTAAATAAATTCATTTTGATGCTTGGAAATTGCCAGAATGCAGGTTTTTGCACAATTTTTTCTAAAGCCCCCAGACCCCTGCCGTAAATGTGCTTCTGCAAGGCGTGGGAAGACCACTTCGTGGCCCTCCTTTTCCGATATCCCCTTTTTTGCCCCCCTCTTTCGAAAACCCTGTATCCTCCCCTGGGAATAGTATTAAAATTCCCAAAATACTGATTAGGCATTTAAGAACAAATCTTTGCAAGATGTCCCCTAAAAAGTTAACTAGTGTACAGGCTATACAAGTGTAGAAATAATAAGTGAATGATATGTATATGAACAGAGTAAAAATGTTTTCATATGACAAGTGCAAAGATGAACATAGCTTAATCGTTTAAAAAAATAATTGTAAAATAATTGATATAAACACCATTCGCTCTTTATGATTGTACGGTTGAACTAGTTGTAAAGCAACCTTTCCAGTTGTGCAGACTGAACTTTGAAGATGTGCTATGTTTCCCCTTTAATATCTTAACACTTTATATCAACTTACTATGAAGCCTAAAGAACTGCTTGTATTTTGGGCAACATTCTCGGCTTCAAGCTAATGTTCCTCATAACAGTTGACATCCATTAATTTTTCAATTTACAATATGACAATGTCAATAATTTGTGTTATCATTGGTGTTTTAAATTTTGATTGAATAATTGAGTGAAATATTTATTCAGTAATGATGTCATGTCTCTTTTGTTTATTAACATTCTCTTGTTGCTAATTGCAAAACATTTCAGGAAAACTAAATTCTATAACTTTTTTATTAAACATTTTTGTGTTGGGTACATTATAGAAGGATCAATATGCGTATCTGCTTTTTATGTTTGACACACTGGTATGTCCAATTCTACTATATAACTCAGAAATATCATATATGGACTACCACTTAAACTTTTATAGAGCTAAATTAAGGGGGAATTTGAACAATAAAGTCCTTGATCCCTTACAATTTATTGATAAATCCCCAGCAGAAAAAGTACATTTAAGTTTCTGTAAACACATATTGGGAGTACGTAAAACAACTTGCAACTTGTGTACTCGTTTGGAACTTGGTCGAAACCCGCTCGAACAAATGATCATGCTTCGTACAGTTTCATACATGTCAAGACTCTGTTCGAACAACATAAATACACTACTAAATCACGGTGTAGAATGGTAACGGACTTATCGCGTTTTTTTCTGCTGTACCGGACTATTCGGGTTAAGCAACGGACTGTTCATGCCAATAAACATGAAGTAACTCAGAAAAATGAGTTCAAATGATAACAAGAAGGGGTAAGTTTGATTAAAAACCATACTTACGGAATACGTATTTGATCTATGATAACTCCTACAAAAATGTTACGTCGATGTACCTCGTGGTTATTTCACAAAGTTAAAAACAAATCGAAAAATAGGGAAACAACATGAACAAGCAAACATGAATTTCTATCATTCATCGTCAAATTGATATAAACAATGACTTTTTATGTTCAGAGATGTCCTGTTATGAGTTAAAAATACATTCAACAAAGCTCTAGCAATTAAAATTGAACAATAATACTGATATGTCACTAAAATTAAAATGTGAAGCAACGGACTTTTTGTGTGCGATGGATATTGTGGAAATTTCGGGCACCGGACTAATAGCGGTACTTAGCCACAGACATATTGTGCTCAATTATATTTTTCAGAGCAAAAAGAAGAAAAAACTTTTATTGTTAAATAAGCCAAAGAATATGAAAAAAGAAAATATGATGAAATTTCTCGTGGTAATATTTTTGAATGATTAAGACAAATGTATTACGTAGGGCCTATTCCTGAAATTCATTTTGAATAGATGACTTCTTATATAAGTATTATTATCGTTATTGTCATATAAATCAATACTACATTGATCAGTGACATATAACAGAAGTAACAAACAACTAAATTGCAATCAAAAAATCGACAAAATATTCAAGTCTAGGAGACCCCTGTCCTCAGTTCCAGAGACAGTTTAATGAAAGACTCTGAATTTGTCGAAAATTTTCCGGGTTTAAAATAGCTTTAAGCGAATCGAGATATGGATTAACATTATAGATATTGAAGTCATATAAGAGATTAGACCGAAACAGTTTATTATGATCACATTTTAAAAAGAAGTGAACCTCATCGTCCACTTCATCTAGATTATAGAAGGAGCAAAGACGTTGTTCACCGGGGACTTTTTTTTATATCTTCCACGTTCTATTTCAAGACTGTGGTCGGCTATTCGAAATTTTGAGATGAATTTGCGATTTTCATAGTTCGAATCGGACGAATATAATTCTTTTCCTAAGTTGTTTTTCAAAAATTTATATAGAAAGATTTTATTTTGATCTTTTAAATTTGAAACTTTGTCAGCATACATGTTCATATAAAACTTTAACACCTCACCTTTAATATATGGTTTTATTACTTTAACATTTTTATAAGTTGTGTCCAAGTTAAGTCCATCAAAGTTAAGATCTATGTCGTCAATTACATCTTTTATATAAGTTACCCAAGAGTATATATTCTCAAAACCTAAAAAATTATTTAGTTCAAAACTTTCTTTTATCAAAGGGTTAATTTCACATGTACTCAGCCTAGCAAAATATAATATAGATTGAGTTTTTAGGTATTTTTCTATAGGGACCCTACCAAGCTCTAAACGGGAAGCTAGGTTTGAAGCAGTCTTCTTTACCCTAGTATGTACTTGCAGAATGACAAATGTATTTTTTCAAAAGGAGTTTTATCTATGAAGTTTAAATGGATCAATGACAACATTGTTATTTCTACTACGTTTCTTTGCATTAAACAGGAACCTATAAATCAAGTTATACTAGTCCCAGCATTAAAGAATATCAGATTATTACATGACATTTTTGATATCATATGTATTATTAGCCCAAGGTTTGATATTGGCCCAAGAGCCGCAGGCTCGAGGGCCAATATCAACCGAGGGCTTATAATGCATATGATATCAAAAATGTCATGTAATGGTCTTTTTATCATATGCTTCAGCAGGGGAAAATGAAATAGACTTGGATATATATCAAAATCTTATCGAGTTCCGGTACCGCTATTCATGTGCTCCGAATTAGTTTTAAAGTCATTTAGATAATATTTTCAGATCACTCACGGTTCGTTTCTATTTGTGTGTAAGTTTTCATTGACTTAAGATAATGCAAAGTTTTGTCCATCTCCATGCATTCGTATCATGCATGTCGTCTGCTTTATCGTTCGACGTCATATTTGTATCGGTAATTTCCGATCATTTACGGAAAGGCATGTGATAACACTTACGGAAAAGCGTGTAATAACATTCGGAAGCAGTTAATAACATTTTGATATCAGCCCGCTTTGCCAATCTGGTAAAATATACAATTTTTGCCCATTTATTCCTTTTATCATACAGTAAAAAATATAAGTTATTTACTATAAGTATATGATAATGAAATATATTGATCCATCATGCAAATCTCAACATTGTAAAATTGGCCTTATTAGTGCATCAAACATGTTCAGGGCAACTTGAACTGGGACATTTCCAAATGCTGCAAGCATAGATCAATGTATGAGGGTCGGTATAACTTTTTACGGAACAGCGGGAAAGGCTTATTTATTCACCGGGAATTCGGGATTTAACCAATAAAACTTCGGGAATTCGGGATTTTTACGTTTCTTTTTATCCAGTACGTATTTCACCGGGAAACCGGGATCTGGTATTTATTTTTACGGGAGTGCGGGATGGGACCCCCTCCCATTCCCCATGTATGTCAGAATAATTCTTATTTGTTTCTATGATAAGTATATTGAACGATTTTTGTTTCATTTGCATGTCAAGTCCGTAATTTTATATTCCTGCATTTACAAATAAATTTTAAATAAATCCGAGTGCCTATACATTTTATACTCGCAATATACAACTGTCTAAAGAAATACTTGTAAAAAAACAGAGGCAAAATGTTTATTTAAACATACTCAGTGTATAGCGCTTTTGTGCCAATTTCTTTTCACTTTCTAAAAACTAGCTCTCAACATAGATCCATTCAACACAGCAGCCGACGCCGAAAGTCCGGTGCCACACACGACAAAAGTCCGGTGCAATGGCCTTCCATGAAAATCGATAATTTCTTCCAGATTTGAACAAATATAAATATATTTATCCTTTGTGTGATTAACATTGATGGCATTAAAGAGAAAATAACAAAAAATAATATGCTAAATGAGGACAATTAGCTCGTTATATATTCTCATGTCACATATTCATAAACAAACTGCACCGGGTATCGAGTTCTTTTAAACGATTTCAAATTATATACTAATCATATTCTTTAAGTGTTAACTTGTGCAGACAGATAAATAGTTCTATCGTTCCGTGACATAAACATTCTATTAATATTTTTAAAAAATCGCAAAGAAATAAGACAAAATAAGTGACCTACTGTTTCTATTTACATCAACTTTCACGAACAGTCCGTTGCTTAACCTGAATAGTCCGGTACTGCAGAAAAAAAAACGCGATAAGTCCGTTACCATTCTACACCGTGTAAATGAAGCCTTCAATCTCACCAAAGAATTAAACGATCAAAATGTATATACATGGTACACCTTCGCTAAGGATTTTATATCTGATGATAAGCTGCTCAAACAACTTTGTATTAATTGTAATAATTAAACTAAACTAACATATAAAACATAGTATTTTACAAAATGTACATGAACAATGTATGTATAGGCTTTACAAGTATTTAATTAAGAGTCCCCCATCCTCAATACTAATGATTGTGTTAAATAGGAACTTATAACATTAACTTGTTTATAGCTAAAGAGTATTTTTAATTTTTGAATGTCACTATGTTGTTCATATTGATCAGTATCTTCAAAAAATTCTTCGAGTAAAGTTTTTTTCGCAAAGACTCGTTTGTCTTGCAAGTATATCTATATAGGTATTTCTACGGTTATATTGTTATATATATATTTTTGTCACAAACTCTGTTTAGATGTTTATATGACAATAAAGTTTGAATTTGAATAAAATTTGAATTTGTATTTAAATCGATAACCAATTTGTAAAGTGAAATCGGTCTTTCTTGTAAACCTGACAGCTTTTGTTTTGAAAATCCTTTCTTTAATTTTTTAATTTCATGATCAGGGATGCGAATGTCATTTTAACAAATTTAAAAAAAATTTGCTCTAAAGTAGTATTTTCTATGCTGTGTAGTATTAAAAAGTACTAATATGTCAGAATTTAGAATATTGATAAGCGATTTATAATCAAATGAATGTGTTATGGTGGTATATGAACAAACTTATCATAGCTAAAACAATTAGTCCCCAGGTAAAGTATAGAATCTCATAACTGTTAACTCCTCATTCCGGGTTAAGGTTCGGTTCTTATAGAAAATTCAGCACAGTTTTATAGTATATGGAATATATTTTCTTGTAAATACTTTGAATTCATTAAACAATATGTGCAGAGCACAAATGGCTAATCTAAACCGTGTACACGATCACGTTTCCCCCGAATACTCAAAATGGCTAATCTAAACCGTGGACTTGATCACGTTTCCCCCGCATACTCAAAATTATCCAGCAAACTGTTAGGGACACACCATTTAACTTGAAAGGGGGGGCCTTGGTTTTTTGTTTTTGTCAGAAAATTATTTTCCGCGGAAAAAATATTTATTTTTTGAAGGCGTCGCGACAGAATATTTTTTTTCATTATTAGCATTATTTTATATAGCAGAAATCCTTCTTCAGAATATTTTTTTTCTTACCCTCTGCTTCCAAAATATTTTTTTCATCAAAAATCATTTTCAAAATATTTTTTTAGGAAAAAAAACAAGGCCCCCCCCCCCCCCTGCAAGTTAAATGGTCGGTCCCTTAGAGTTGGGAAATTAAGTGTACTACTACAGATGTTCCTCAAGAAAGAATCTACTGGTAATTGTTAAAACCAATTTTCATTTAGGTATTGATTTATAGCTTAGTTTAAAATGAGTATTCGCTAGAAAATCAAACTGCTTCTAAGTAACGAACAATATTTTTACCCCACCTAATTGAAAATCTTTTACTGTGGTATGTAAACATTTAAATTTTAGAAATTAACTCTAAAACAATTAGTTCAGTGTTAACAACAATTCGTATGGATGATCTTTCAAGTGTCCCTGGCCCATTATTTTCCGATAGCACCGCCGCTCTCATACTAAGATGACCACAAATACTTGTAAACAAAACATCAACTAATAATTTTTATCAAATAAGCTCAAATTTGAAGTGTCGTACTTGAATATCTAGTCCAGGTTTTTCTGCTGAATGTTAAGACAGTTAACAGGTGATCGACAAGTTCTTGGAGCCTATTATAGCGTTTATTTTATTAGCTATTTTAAGATTATTTGCGTTTGTCTATTAACTGAACTGCTCAACTAAAATCGTCTGTTGATCTTGCCCACACGTAAGATTTTAATTATGCCGAGATAAATTTCTTCGAAACTTGAAGATTGATAAAGTTTGAATTCTTAGAAAAGTATATTTTTAGATTATAAAGAATGTCTTGTGTGCAAATATTTTCATCCGCTTGTCGGTAAAACTACAAAACAATGACCATTGTTAAATATATTTTTGTAGACTTTACGCCTTGTTTTTAAGTATGAAAAATAGCTAGGAAATCGACCGTACAACAGAGCAGTAAATCAATGGTTACAGATCCAGATTCAGACAAACATATATAAACATGAAACAAAAACCAAAAACACAAAACAAAGTGAGTAACCCGAAATTTTAATCAAAACCGTGGGTGAACTTTGGTGCTCCGGACAAGAAAGCAGTACCTGCCTCTATATTTACTTTTTGTCCAGGAAGGCTATCTTTGACTTAACGAAAATGTCTAAACGTATTTGGGAGATGAATTTCCGATAACGGCAATTAAGTAATGGAGATTTGTTTGGAGATCAGAGGCTTTCCCAGTCTTCAGCACTTGGTTTATTATTTTTTTATGTACATTATATTAATTTCGTTCTTTGGGTTGGATTTTAATTACGAAAGTGGCAAGCTGCAACTACGCTTCATTCATTTCATTCCACAGAAATTCATCCTCCCAAGTCAGAGGTTCTGGTCATTGATTGAGCGAACGTGGAATCAGAAACCCTGATTTTCGACCCCACATTGTAAGGGGAAGGTAATATGACAGAAAAAAATCTCAGTGGTATTGAACTGTTTTATGGTCTTGAGCGTTGTAGTTGTTTGCATAATTATGCTTTGCCATTTCAGCAGTTGTCCACCATAGGTTTGAATAGTTCACAATCTGATTAAAATCAGCTGCTATGTTCTCTCCGTATACTACGTTACTAAAATCAGCTGGTATGTTCGCTCCGTATACTACGTTACTAAAATCAGCTGTTATGTTCGCACCGTATACGGAGCGAACATAACAGCTGATTTTAATCAGATTGGAATAGTTTACTAATTCATTTTGTATGTCTTTTTTTAAATCCGTAGATAGAAAAACTTTGATAATCTTGTTCCGTGTAATTTTTTTTAATTTGATACCATTTTAGTACTTAGTAAGAAAGTAGATTGAATGTCAAAAAGTCATTAATTTAAACACGAAAACCTATACCTTTATACAATATATCATAAGGCGTGACAGATTTTTAATTAGGATTCTAGCTCTGTTATTCCAAGAACATCTAATGTACCTGAATGCGTAGTATTTGTTTTACTTAATTTTGTATTTGTCAGTTAACAACGCCTATTGTTCTTTTTACATTCAATAGAAAAAACGTTAGTTTTTAAACTAAAATTTCTACTGTTTACGAATTGGGTTCTGCTGGTGATCAAATTGGACGATAACAATGGTTGATTGTTAAAAATGTTTATGTATCAAAATGATCAATTTTCTTTTGGAGCAGTTTGTTCTTTAAATGCACCCTCACAGGCCTCACACTGTTCAATGGACAAACGTTGTTGATAGTCGTTGTGTAGCTGCTTACTTCAATGGTGTTATAAAAACACGATTTACTGAGGTTGCTTTGTTGTAAAGCATAAAAATTTCTATTTTATTGAGAATAATGACATCTATTTAATGTGCTTATTTTGTAAGCTGTCCCAAATAATGACTGATTAATTTAGTATAAAAACATCGACAGGGGTATTGAAAATACTGCCTTTGGATTTGGTAGGTAAATCTGCATTATTTTTTGAAGCACGTTTATAGTTTTGCATTACCCCAATAATGATGTAGTAATTTGGATAGCGGGTGACGGGGTTTAAACAAAAGTTCTTTTCTTGACGCATGTGTAGTCTTGTCTCATGTTGTCAGCTCAAAGAGACAGAATTCTTCTGTCTCTACTACTATTGATCACGTGGTCTGTCAACACAGACTGGCAGGGTATACTCGGCTCCAATCTTAATTGACAAGGATTCCCAGTTTTCCTACCGAAGGTCGGGATTCTTTCCGGGTACTCCGGCGTTCTCCCCCAATAAAAACTGGACGCCATGATATAGCTGAAAATTGCTGAAAGTTGCGTTAAAACATCTTTCAATGAAACAAACAAACAATTCTTCGAATGAAAACGAGAATTGTGAAATTTGTTGCACCATAGTTACAGAAGAGTTAGGTGTACAGCCCAAAAGCCATGACCCCGTATAGGTTTAATTTCTGCTATTAACTTGCAGGTCGATTATGTTGGTATCACCAGACCAATAGTCAAACTAAATTGATCCGTTCATGTTTAAATTTCCTGCCTGAAATTGTGAAAATGTTATAAATGTTATTGTTTAATATGTTGTAGTGTGAAGTTATTTCATGCATGTTTCCGAAAAATTCAGATTCGATATGACGGGGGAACTGTTGCCTAAGACCGTAGCGTAGGCCGAGAGCAACAGTTTCAATGTCATCTCCAATTTGACTACTTGCATGAAAATAAATGTTTTATGAGCTTATACACATACTCTTTTATTGTCTCATGATGTCGTAGCAAAAGCATCGATTTGAAAATAATAATTATGTGTGATTTTTGTCTCGCCTGCGACGAAAGTCGCCGGAGGCGAGACATATGTATGGGAATCCGGCGGCGGCGGTGGCGGCGTAAACACAAGCCCAAGCCCTAGGTCCATCAAATTTGGTCCAGAGGTAGCTTATGATGAGTACTTGCCAGTCAGTCACCTGTCACCTGACATGGACCTCAATTTCACGGTCCAGCGACTACGTTAAAGTTTTTGGGTTACGGCAGTTCCTCTGTAACTACGCATGGTAGGATGACAATATTTGGTGTTTAGGTTGCTGATGACTAGTACATGACTGTCTGGTAGGTGTCACCTGACCTTGACCTCAATTTCACGGTCCAGCGACTACGTTAAAGTTTTTGTATTAGGACAGTTCCTCTGACCATGCATGGTAGGATGACAATATTTGGTATATAGGTTGCTGATGACTAGTACATGACTGTCTGGTAGGTGTCACCTGACCTTGACCTCAATTTCACGGTCCAGCGACTAGGTTAAAGTTTTTGGGTTACGACAGTTCCTCTAACCATGCATGGTAGGATGACAATATTTGGTATATAGGTTGCTGATGACTAATACATGACTGTCTGGTAGGTGTCACCTGACCTTGACCTTCATTTCATGCACGGTCTAGCGACAACGTTAAAGTTTTTGGGTTACGGCTGTTCCTCTGTAACCATGCATGGTAGGATGACAATATTTAGTATATATGTTGCTGATGAATAGTACATGACTGTCTGGTAGGTGCCACCTGACCTTGACCTCAATTTCACGGTCCAGCAACTACGTTAAAGTTTTTGTGTTGCGGCTGTTCCTCTGTAACCATGCATGGTAGGATGACAGTATTTGGTATATAGGTTGCTGATGAATAGTACATGACTGTCTGGTAGGTGTCACCTGACCTTGACCTCAATTTCACGGTCCAGCGACTATGTTAAAGTTTTTGTATTAGGACAGTTCCTCTGTAACAATGCATGGTATGGTGACAATATTTGGTATACAGGCCGCTGCTGATATTTAATGCTATTTACGCAATGCTTATGACGAAATTTACTCTTGTTACTGATGCGGAATGCAGGCAAAACGTTTTTCTGTGTCCACACTTGTTTATGTGGATTGGAAAACAAAGATAATGCACAAATCACCCAAATCGGCTGCTCGCTTGACATGGGAAGAACTGCGCATCGATGTCGGGCATGCAACAGTTCGAATCCGGATGTGGGGAAACAGTCCTTCGGCTATGTTTACAAATTTTGTTTAAATAGTTAAAAATTCGGTAGCCTTTTAAACCTTTTTGACAGAAGACTTAATGATTAGCGTTGAAATGCTTTTTGCTTGAGCGCATCTGATCTGTCTTGGTTTGCGGAGTAAATTTTATAACTGTGTTGGGTTTTTGATGATATATTTTTTAACTATTCAGTTCTTTCGCCTAACATACATTAAATATTGATGCCGAGCGTTGGTCTTGAATTACTTATTTGAATGTTAATTATTTAAAATGAAAGTGAATAATATACATCATATTGAGGCTTCTTTATTGTTAAAAGATAAACGGAATTAGGTGTTTGTCGAGGACATTGTTGCAAATAATTACTCGGCGTACTATGAGGTTCTCCGTATTTTGTACGATTTTCTACACAATTTGTTTACATATATATATCCTACCGAAGGTCGGGGGTTTCTCGGGGTACTCCGGCTTCGCACTAATAAAACCTGGACGCCATGATATTGCTGGAAAATTGCTTTAAGTGGCTTAAAGACTATTCGAACAAAAAAATATAAATATATATGGTTTTCTTGTCTCCTATTTGAAGAGCGCGTCATGATAAATCATATATAGGACTGGATACACGCCAAACGCCAGGTAACCTTAAGACGACTTGTTTAATTCTTGGAATACTATGCAGAACAGTTCTCAGAACTATTAGTCACACAGGATATTTTAAACAGCTGATATAATTTGAACTGTTATTAAAATATGCGCATGAAACACGTATGGTCTGCCTTTGTAAGTTTATTGAACCAATTTAATATGAATACACGAAAAAATACATAATAAGTATGTCAAGTATGATAATAAGAAGGAAATAACATAATTTGGTACTAAGTAAAAGACAATTGAAGATTTTATGGTAATGAAAAGTAACTTGAAACTAAAATTCTTGTATATTTCTCCGTATGCCAGATGGTTGGTGTTCAAGAAATAAATATAACAAGTAAAGTAGGACAAATAAGTTTATAACTGGGACTAGTATAACTTGATTTATAGGTTCCTGTTTATAATAAACTAGAAAAGCTGTGAGGAAATCTGATACCCCCCCAACAACAACAAAAAAGAAAATTAAAAAATATTCAGCTCACCACGTAAAAAAAACGAACAATATCTTAACAGAATTTGCACAATTGCACTGTGTGACAAAGATTATGTGAAAGTTTCTTATTTCTTTCAGTAGAGTAGTGGAGTTGCGGATACTAAAGTTAATGTTTTGGTATGGGAAGCCCCAAATACCATTCCGATTAAAATATAAAATAGTAGGTGCACACTGGCAGTATGTGAGGAAGATTCTGTAAATATTTAGTGACATTTCTAGCAATAGTGTAGCGGGAGTTGTGGATGAGAGATGGGTACCCTGGACACTAGTCACCAGTCGCGGGATAGTTGGGGGCTGGCCTTGTCTAACAATGATATGGTGTCTATCAAAAACGACACCATTAGAAATGCACGTTAGTTTTAAAGGTAGTACAATATTAAATTAAACAGCATTTATATTTTAACATTATAAGAACCTAGTATAATGTGTAATGTGTATCTATCCATGTGTATAGAGAAACAACAATTTGTTTCCATGCATCCCTAAAGAGTTTGTGTTTTCTTTCAAGTTCGAACTTGTTTATATCATCCTCCCAAGTCAGTGCTTCTGAGACCGCGTTCGCTCCATCGATGGAGCGAACGCGGACTCAGAACCCCTGACTTGGGAGGATTGTTTATATGTGACCTTATGCACATGTGAAAGGTTAGGATTTCATGTAAGATATAATTCTCCAGTTATGGAAATTCTGAATTTGTATTTTTATCTGGTTTTATAACAAGTGTTTTCCATATCCATTCAGCCTGTTTTCTCTTTTACCATACATATTCTGCCTAAAATTCTAATGATATTAATTATAAACAGCAATTATTATTTTTCATTGTAGGACGAAGTCATCCAATGCGAAGTATATCGACGCCATCAGCAGTTTCTCAGCTGTCCACACGCGCCAGTGCCCCATCCCTAAGATCTCAACAGTTAGATCAATCGATATCTTCAACAACAGTCAATGATAACGAATCGCCTGTTGAAGTTGCCGAAGAAGCGTTTGCTTACCAGTCATTTAACCAGCAGACAGGAAGTGGATCATCTAATCGCCATACCCCTTCTCCAGTTGATATTTCAACACACGTTCAGGAAATTCCAATGGAAGACTTGTCAAAAAGAAAGAAGAAACATTCTTTGAAGAAACTATCAAATGCACATTTACAAAAAATGTCGTCAAACTCGCATGGTAGGAGTCATTCACATAGTCCAAAGCGCGATGAAGGATTGAATTCAAAAAGGGGTAGATCGACCTCTATGGTTGAGGAAAACAAGCGGGACAGAAGTTCAACGCCAAAGTGTAGAGACCACAGTAAGAGTGAGCCGATACCGGAAACAAATCGGTCCCGACCGTCATCCGGGTCGTCTTCAGATGAATGTCAGAAAGTTCGTAATAGAAGTAAAGATAGCCAATCTCCAAAGACACTAAGACCAGCGGAGGCTCCTGTATTAACTTTATTTTCCCAAGACAGCGAAACAATGGCATCGAGTTTGGATTCATTAAAACTTGTTCCTCCTGCAGAAAATTTGAAAAACCCCAGTGATACATCGAGTACTTTAAGCACAGGAAACGACTTTCTAATAAATGCAAACCCTGAGAATTCAGATGATAAGCGATATGAATCAAGAAGAGACTCGAAGCCGAACTTCGTATTTATGTCGTCATCAGGAGCAGATGTAGAAATTAGTAATGCAAAAGTAGATATACAATGCGTTACACGGACCAGAACACCTTCTGCATCTGATCAGCTGACAAAATTGGCGCAAATTGTACAGGAACATTTCTCTGATGAAAAACCAGGAGATGCAGATCAAACAGGTTTAGATCATTAATGTCTGTCTTTTGTTCATCAATTTAAAATCAACGATCAGAAAAAAAACGTGCAATGTGTAAATAAAATTATTGATAGTTTTATATTAATTAATGAAGTACTTGATCATGTAGACATGAAAATGGTAAATTACCTGAACTGTGATTGATTAAAAAGGAACATGCATAAATTGTGTTAAAACCGGAGAATTATTTGGACTGTGATAGACAGAAATTGTATTAAAACAGAAGAATTATCTGGACTATGAAAGACTGAAAGTAACATGAATAAGCTGTATCAAAACAGAGTCAGATCTACAAATAACCATACATGTATTATCTAACATATTTGTTACTAGTCTGGTTAATTTGGCGGACGTTTTTACTTTTGATGAATGGGAAGAAAATGAATAAATTATTTATTTTAATACTACAGAATAATTTTAAGTTGAATGTCTTCGCTTGGCATTGAACTGAAAGTACTCGATTTTATGAATAGGGATGATGCATTTGTGTTTGACCTTGACAAATGCTGTTATTGATGTTTACTGTTCATTCACCTTTCTGTCTAGGATACTTGAAAACTTCATAGTATTGGTAATTTTGTATACTGTTCATTTAATAATTTCCTACAATAAGTGGTTTATGACTAACAAAATATGGAATAACCCCATAGAGTTCTGTCCCCGTCTGTCTATTTCAGGAAATGCCTTATTTTTCTGTGTTAAGTAGAGTCTACCTAGTAATTGAATGTAACATCACTGAATGGCTTCATACCATGTACAGCCATATATTTAAATTGGACTGTTTTGGGGTTATTTCCTTTTATTTAATCTTGCAGACAGGATAACAAGAATTTTTGTAACAAAAGCTTATTTTTTGAAATTTCTATTTGTCCTACTTTATTTTGTTGGTGATTATTTTCATATGTATTCAGGTTGGCTTATATTTGGGTTTAATTGTGTGATTTCTTGTTAAAATCCTAATTGTAGACTTCTGTTAATTTGTCCACTCATCTATACTTTTCTTGAATAGAAATTAGTCCTTAATCAGCTCATATGTTTGATTAACTTGTTGCAAACACTTTATGATTACAGACTACTTATAACTATTACCAAGTATTTTTTTTACAAAGTAGTAACACAAATTTTCTTGAAAAGATGGTAATTACTGTCGCTGTATTGCCTTTAAAGGTCATGTGTTCCTGTTACAGTGAATGGCTGGAGGGACTTCAGAGAAATGCTTCACAGCACAAGGAAGCAAAATGTTTAAAGGATAAAATCACATTTTTTCATTCCTGGAAAGAGCTTAAAAATAACATTGCTGACTTGGCTAAATGGCTAACATTATGTCATTCAAAAAAATTAATATTCGACTACTAGGCTTAAACAGTATAAAGGCCTACAGGATTTGGTACCAGTTGTTCAGGTGATAACCAGTCCATGGAAAATTTACAACTGGATCCTGGATTTGGTAACAGCTGTTATATGTCCAGGTGATAACCAGTCCATGAAATATTTACAACTGAATTTTTATTTTTCTTGTTGCGTTTTGTGTTATTTTATTTCTCTATATATTTAAATTTAATTTATTATATGTTTAAGTTTTTATGTTAAAAATTGAAAACAGTGTTTTATCCATGATTGTACATTAAATCATTGACCAAAATAAAATAATTAAATGTGTTGATGTTTGATTTGCATTCCATTTCGCCTATAAAAATTTTTCAGGTAAAAATATATGAAGCAGTGAAAGCATGATTTCTATAGCAACAGACAACTACAAATGTTTGGTGCAGTTACAAGATGCATCAATTTATTATATCCCGCTTCGCAGAAAAGGGGGGGGGGTGTATACTGCTTTATCGTTGTCCGTTCGTTCGTCCGTGCGTAACAAAAATTTCAGTCGCTGTTTTCTAAGCAACTACATGATGCAGAAGCCTGATATTTTGTATATTGCTTTATCATATAGTACCATACGGTGTTTAGATATTTTATGTTCCTTGATCATCTACTGCTTGTTTACCGAATACTTGTGAAAGCGAGGTTATCACCAATGAGCATTATTAGCTCACAGATTTAACTTATTTAAATCTGACAAAAAAAATGAAGAGTTATTGCAGGTCAATAGTTATTGTAGGCCAATTTATGTCTGCGTTCTTTCCAATAGCTTCATGTGGGTTCATGATTGGTTCTGTCATTGAAACAGAAGAGGGTAGAATATATATTTGTGTGTCACGTAAACGAAATGTGGTTATTACGAAGGAAAGACATAATTTCCTTTGTGTTCGTTGTATTTTTTTTCAAAAAAACAAGGCCACAATAATAATAAGATTACTATACCTAAGAATATAACACTTATTAGTTATTTTTTATTTCGCTTGAACCATCAACTTGTAACTAGTCACAACCGGCAATTCTCGTAGGTCAACACAGGTCAATGTACTGATTGTGGTTGCAATCTTTTTTGTATTGCAGTTAAGATAACACAACACACATAACAGTAATTTCTTCAAGATTATAATAAGGACATCTAGTTTTGCAAGATTGATACTGATCAGATTTGATTTTCGATTTTTAAGCGTTAGAATTTTTTTCTTCATGTAATTGTTTCCCGAAGAAAGCATACCAAGAATTACGCGGTATACTTGCAGTAATCGTCGTGTGACACGATATTCAATTATGTGGACCCGACTTTCAAAAATGAATTGTTGCACGGAGGGTCACCATTTCCAGTCGTTAAACATTTTAAAATTAAATTGTTCTGTTTCGTAAAAAAATTTTATTTTAAACATCATAATAATTTTGCATGCTAAAATGCTATGGCTAAAATTTCGCATTAGTTCTATTAGGAATAATACGCGAGCGGAGGAAGAAAACTTGGCTGTTCCAACTTCGATGCGCATGCTGCTCTCCTCGCAATATTTTTTTTATTGACGATATGTTGGAAGACACAGTATACAAGAAAATAGATATACTTCAGATAAGATATTACGCTTCGTACGAGTCTCAATCGAAACGTTCCATCGGAGATATGAACTAAAGGTTTAGTATAAAAGGCCACGTGATTGTATATTTTAATCGATTTCGTATGTTAACATGCAAGATATTTGATACGTTGAATTTCGCAATCACGCATGGCAGTTGCATGTATTGGACCATAGGCCTCTGCTCTGACGTATACCACGACACAAGGACTCAACAATATCCCATCTTTTCTTGAAAATAAAATGCGTGTCAATTCTAACTTCTGAAAATGTATACATAAATTTGTAGAAAAAAATTGTGTGTTGACTCAAAGGCGAACAGTAATTGTCAAAATGGAATCACATGTCAACTTCAGGATAAGAAATGGTTTGTCATTAAATATTGTTTCAAAAACAGAAGACCGAGCTAGCCATTGTTACAAACTGAAAATATTGGACATGTTTTCATGTATTACCAGAAGTCGCCTTTCTACATTTGTATGTCTTTTATTATTAATAACAAACAAAATTTATAGCGTGGACAAGATCTTTTCTGTTAACGTGTTTTGTGCATTTTTACATGTCTGTTAACTGTGTTTTTTAAATAAGAAACTGTTAACTGTTTTTTAAATAAAGAAACTGTTAACTGTTTTTAACCATCAGTTTTTATCCGTTTTTTTATAAATTGCCGTAGTTGTTCAATGTTAGAATGAAAACAAAAACCCTGTTTGCTGTTAAAACTGTTAACTGTTTTACAGATTTTTTCTGTTTTATCTGTTTATTCATTTTATTCACTCCTTTTTAATGTAATTGAGTCTTCCAGTGAACGGAGGAATATAACAAGATCTCATACTAGTTACTATGGAAACACTTGATTAATGTATGCATTTGCCCGCCATATCGTCCTTAGATGAGATTCTGCTGTTATCTGTTTTTTTTCTAATTTTGAGCTCACTGTTTTCTGTTTTCTCGTGTAAATTGCTGATATCTGTTATCATTAGTTTAAATTTGTTTTTATCTGTTTTGGGACAAAATAAAACATTGTTCACTTGTTAATGGACCCCTTCCAGCCCACCCCTTATAGTAACCAGAAAAAAAAAACAAAAAGTCGTAAGTGTAATATCTATCGTAAGTGCTGACGTCACAATGCATTTCCCTTTGATCTTCACACACTTACGATAAATTTTACACTTACGATTTTTTGTGAAATCGACTTCTGTATCGCTCACCTGATTTTATAGGAAATGAAGATGGCATTTCCCTGATGTTAAAGTTAGTCCTGTAATTTTCAATAAACTTTAATTAGGACCATCCAAAAAATATTACTAGAAAGCTTTGTTTCATTGGTTAACCGGTTGTATAGAGAAGATTTTTTTTATTTGCCAATAGGGTCCAATGTTAAACTAAGTCCTGCGGCGGTGGTGGCCATTTTGAATTTCCAATTGCCATAAAAAACATAAACTTTATAAAGGACCATCCAAACAATATTGCTAGTAAGTTTTTGTTTCAATTGATTAACCGGTTTCAGAGAAGAAGCCTTTAAAAACTTTTTCCCATAGGGTCCTATGTTAAACTAAGTCCTGCGGTAGCGGCCATTTTGAATTTCCAATTGCCATAAAAAACATAAACTTTATAGAGGACCATCCAAACAATATTGCTAGTAAGTTTTTGTTTCCATTGATTAACCGGTTTCAGAGAAGAAGCCTTTAAAAACTTTTTCCCATATGGTCCTATGTTAAACTAAGTCCTGCGGTAGCGGCCATTTTGAATTTCCAATTGCCATAAAAAACATAAACTTTATAGAGGACCATCCAAACAATATTGCTAGTAAGTTTTGTTTTGATTGGTTAAACGGTTTCAGAGAAGAAGCCCTTTTAAACTTTTTTCTCATAGGGTTGAATGTTAAACCAAGTCCTGCGGTGACGGCCATTTTGAATTTCCGATTGGGATAAAAAAAAATTAACTTTATAGAGGACCATCCAAACAATATTGCTAGTAAGTTTTGTTTCCATTGGTTGACCGGTTTCAGAAAAGAAGCCTTTCAAACTTTTTCCCATAGGGTCCAATGTTAAATTAAGTCCTGCGGTGGCAGCCATTTTGAATTTCCAATTGCCATAAAAAACACAAACTTTATAGAGGACCATCCAAACAATATTGCTAGTAAGTTTTTGTTTCCATTGATTAACCGGTTTCAGAGAAGAAGCCTTTTAAAACTTTTTCCCATAGGGTTCTATGTTAAACTAAGTCCTGCGGTGGCGGCCATTTTGAATTTCCAATTCCCATCAAAAACACAAACTTTATAGAGGACCATCCAAACAATATTGCTAGTAAGTTTTGTTTTGATTGGTTAAACGGTTTCAGAGAAGAAGCCCTTTTAAACTTTTTTCCCATAGGGTCCTATGTTAAACTAAGTCTTGAGGTGGCGGCCATATTGGTTTACCAATCAAAATAAAAAACACAAACTTTGTAAAGGTCCATCCAATGAACATTATGGCCAAGTTTGGTTTCAATTGGCCAAGTGGTTTCAGAGAAGAAGATCAAAATGTAAAAAGTTTACAGACGCCGACGACGACGACGACGCCGACGGACGCAAAGTGACAACAATAGCTCACCTGACCCTTAGGGTCAGGTGAGCTAAAAAGGTGGAATTCGTGAATGTGTTCTGTTCTTCACAATTTATTAAATAATTATTGCTTTGGAGATTATCGTACATATATATGTTATCTATAACCACAATTCGTTGCAATTTCCCTCCCGAGAGTTGGTTCCTTATACAATATATCGACATTATTTAGTAGCAAATATTAATATTGTGGCAAAGGAACTAGCAAACGTTGTGATACTTGTACCTGACTTTTTGAAGGACCCTAAAATTGTATATGTATCGAATACACTTTTAAAAACTAGCAAAAACTGCGATTAGAATAAGACAAAAATTATTTTAACAAGAGAGTACATATACGTCTCAGTACAAGAAAACACTTAGTTTATAGTGGATTTTTGTGTTGTATAAATTTTTGTTTACTTTTCTATTTTGGTCCGTTTTAAATAAAACTACACTACTACTTGTACAAGTTCCGTTTCGCTAATTATGCGTGAGAATACTATTATAAAGGTCAACTTAGAAATACCAGTTGACTGGATATTTGCGGTAGAATCTAAAAACACTATTGATTAAACTGCACACCTTGTGGTGACGAACATTTTACAATTATTGTTTCGAACTTCACCCATTTCTGTTCCATCCTTAAATTCTATATTTTAAACATATATGATTAATTTTTCAATAACATTTCGCAATTTCGTCACTTTTTAGTTTTGGTCGTACAAGGGTCTTTTTTTTATCTATTTACACTTTGCGTTATCTATAAATAAGGAAGTTAAGTGTCATTGGTTAAAAGTGGCTCAATACGCTAAAAAGTCTGTACAAAAGAACGTTTATCAATGGATTTAATTAAATAACAAAACAACCAGACAAATAAATTAAGTAATACTTCTTGTTTCAAATTTCACCGTCAATATAAAACATCCGGGTAACCGTTGATGAAAGTAAACAAATATTAATCCTAAGTATGAAGTTATTCGAAAAAGTGTAATTTGGCACCATAAGCAGCAAGTCTATAGTTTCTATACCCTATCATAAAAGGTATTGTCTTGCCAGTTAACTGTTTGTTTACTTGTACGGCCGTCTTAAATTCTGTTACATCTTAAACCCTGCCTCTGTAACTTGCATCCAAGTTTCTGTAAAAAGAAGCCCCACTTTCTTTATGGATAATTGTTGAGGTAGTATTGTTTATGAACACGACCATAAACACCAGCCTCGCTTTGTCGTTCTTTCCTATCTGGATTTCACTAAATGTCAATTGAAAATACTAAAGACTAGTTTCATCAATTCAGGTGTGGATAATATTTTACATATTCCGCCAGAGGCCGCGGCAATTCCAGTTTATCTATGTTTGAAAATATGTCCGATCTTTTTTGCACTATTGGTAGATTCTTGTTGATTGTCAGTCTACATAAATGTTTTAAATCAGAAATGGTATTTACCTTTGGTTTTTTTAACACAATTGGTAAATCTTTTCTTCCAGAACTTTCTAGCCATCTGCATTTATTTTTCTCATTATATCCTATACGAACATAATAGTCCACTAACGCAACTACTGTTTCGAATTTGGGCACAACAGTTCTAATTTTGGAGTCGCAGTCCAACTGAAAACGTCCATTTGAATATAAAACCCGAACGCTGGTTGGACCCCGTGCCGTCTTTACACTTACAGAGAATAAAAAATTAGGATCGGCGCTATCCCGTATCAGAAAGGTTCCGTTTTCACATTTCGCAAGTAACGATTTGGCTTGCTGACTCGTCATACAATCATAATAAAAGTGTGTTTGTTGAAGAAGGTCCATATTTCGTGTTTGAATTTCTATATCTTTCCCACATAAATATTCAGGAGAATTTTCTGACTCACTAAATTGACAAAAATCATCGGTTGATTCTTTTATAGCTTGACTAATGTTTGAACGTTTTCTTTCCTTTCGTTTACTTCTATCGCTTTCCTTTCCCAAACTATGACCCACAACAGTTTTTCTAACTTCAATAGATCCACACGAACCTTCAAAAGTGTCGTTAACTTGCGCGGCAGCTCCTTCTTTTCTTCTACAAATATCTTTTCTCTCCTTAAAATTTGATCCAGTAACTAAATTGGCTGCTTCCATACATAAAATCTCGGTCTGGTCTCTTGGACTCATATGTAATGTTTTAGCTCAGTGTTAAAAACTAGCACTGTTGTCACAAAGTTTTCTATTATTCGATATTTACTATCCGAATGATGAACTATCATCTAAAATGTAACGTGTTTGCTTCGATTTAAATATTCTCCTGAACGTATGTGCCTTCTCAGAAAATCGGGTTCTCGGAAATCCAATTTTATAAATCGGTACACGGGTCACCGTCTAAAAATATCCGGTTTATCAGTTGTAAATACACAGCATTAAATGCATAGTAAATTAAATGCATTAATTTAATTAACACTAAAAAGTCTCCGTTTAATTACTTGTTATTTATTTGTATTTATTATTGTATAACCTATTAATGAAAGAAAATATGTTGTATTAATGAAAGTGAAAGTAAAGCGACCACGTGACAGATGTTTACAAACAATCGTATGAATATATTTATGTAGTGTATAATTTATACAAAAAAATACAATCAAAAGATAAAAAAAGTTTATGCCATCTAATTTTTGATATACAGATTCTGAAATAAAGGGAATATTTATAAATTGCGAAATGTCACGTTGTTTTGTACGTATATTTGTTAGAAACGGATATTTTTAGAATTCTAAAGGTAATTAAACCTTATTTTTAGCGTTGACAAGTGGTGATTTAATTATTGATGAGCATATAGCAAACAATGTTTAACTATGCCACCACCTTCCCCCCCCCCCCCCCCCGCCCCAAATATTGTGAACATACATGCTGCGATAAATGCACTTATTTTTGTTAATGAACTGAGTCATTTTGATCAGGAACCTATAAATTAGTTATAGTAGTCCCAGTTTTGATCAAAGTTTTCAGAAAAACGAATTACAATTAGAAACAATTATGACAACCCCTCCTTTAATACTCAGCAGCAACAGTGTGTTTCATTAATTCTAGGGAAGCGGAATTCGGTGACGCCCAAAGTGCTGCAGAATACTTTGACTTTGGGATAATTCTACCAGAAGCATATTCAAGTATTTGCGTTATTTTTGCAAACATATATATTATATTTTACTATACCTTTTAAAGTAACGCACACAAATAAAAAATATGTGCTTTCCCCCTTAAAGAAATAGTTTTTTAGAAACAAGAAAATTCCCATTGCTTAAAGGCTATTAAATTTTAATACAAAATGTTTATAATATTATGTAAGTAAGTTTTACATTTGGGCGAATGCTTCATGTTTAGTCTTGTAGCGTCAGTCGAACGTTTGCGGGCTGAAATTTTCGTTTCAGTTCTGTTTAAACCCCAGACAACTACTGACCTGAATACAAATATAGCATTTTCTACACAATATTGCCCGAATTTTTTAAAACAGTACATGTATTGCACGCCTGTGTATTTTTTAATAATTTGTTGTTCAATAAAGATACGCAAATACATATTGTTTTAATTTTGTAAGTGTCCGAAAAAAACCATGGTGCCCACGTGCTTACTTCCCATAGTGTTATGTTCTCTTGCTGAATCCAGTGCTTTTACATGATAAAACAATATTTACAAGTTATTTGCCACAATAAATTATTTTGCGTCGAGGCCAGTTTTCAGCCGTCATCCTTTATTTATTTATTTATTTATTTATTTATTTATTTATTTATTTATTTATTTATTTATTTATTTATTTATTTATTTATTTATTTATTTATTTATTTATTTATTTATTTATTTATTTATTTATTTATTTATTTGTTTGTTTGTTTGTTTGTTTGTTTGCCGTTATACCCCGTGAAAACATCAGAACATATATTGTATTGGTATAATGGTTGTGTAAGGCCTTCTTGGAACCTATAAATTAGTAATACTGGTCCAAGGTTACGATAAGCGTCCATTTTCCCTATTCGTTACCGGCATTAATGCGTAAACAAAAACAAACAAACAGGTATTTTGTAGTATACATATATAGTATAAAAGCGTTATATGCAGTAATAAATATAGCACAGCTCGATAATGATTGGTTGAAAAATTGTTAATAGCTAACAAATCGCCTCATTTCCAAGAAATGTAAATTACTTAGAAAGAAAGCTAACATAATTATACCGTTAGGTAAATTATATCCGAATTTTCAACGTCTTTTCGAAAAAAGTCGATCAAGAAAGTCAATGATTTATTTTAAATCTTATTCCGTGCTGTTTAAGAAGAAAACAACACACTAAATATCACAAACAAATGCAATTAAAATTTCTTAAAAACTGCAGTCTTTTGAACAATGGTATTCTAAGCCCAAATTTTAAGAAATAGTTTTTTAGAAACAAGAACATTTTTGCGTTTCAAATTTTAAAATTCCCATAGTTTAAAGGCTATTTAAAAATTGCATCACGAGCACACGAATACTCAGAACCCTGTAGATAGGCGAGTGTGAAGAGAGTTTCGTATAAGCACATGGAACTTGGGGTCAGGATATTTTATTTTACTGGAATAAAATGATAATAAATGAGTTTACAGTGTGTATTCGCTCGTTTGGTAACCAGTCTGACATGTCTCAATGCAAAGTATTGCCATCAGAAAAATAATTTCTTTTTATTATTTACATCTGAAAATTAGTAAATTTCTTTTTATTATGTCACTGTGAGTAAAAGCACAACAAAGCTCGATATTTAAAAACAGACGTGGTCCAATCTAATTTAAATTAAATCTTTCACTAGCCCCCCCCCCCCCCCCTTGTAGCTGTGACGGAACAATAACAAAAATGGGGAGCAAGTGAAATATTTAAATATTATCAGATTGGATGTGGCCAGAATAAAAGAATGATATGAACATGTAAGTAATGTATATTAAAAAATTAAAAACAAGACTAACACCACCAACCATGTAATAAAACACGAATAAGCATTTTACATATGCAGCGACGGTAAGTATATCGTGGCACAAGATGAACATATTTAACATAAAACGAAATTTAGTTTGCTGTTTAAGATTTATAATTACACAGTACTGACCACTGTGCTGCAGACGACAAATGTACATTTCATCGATCTTCGCCTTGAAGCGTTTGGTACAAATTACCGTGATCTTTCCAATATGTCCCTAAAAAAGAAATGCACGATCATAATGAATGAAAGAATTTAAATCCTTTGTTAAATTTGATTGATTGATTGGAGTATGTCATTGCTGCACACAAACGACCGTTTATTCTCTGATAACGTGTTCTTGCCCTGAATTTATATATATAAGAAACCTGTTTACCGGTATTATTGTGACTTTATTGTTTGTTGTTTGTTTTTTGGTGTTTGGTTTGTTGAAGTGGTATTTAACGCGACGTTTAGCAATTTGTCTATTCTATTTGGCTTTGTTTTGTTGGTTTTTTTTTGGGGGGGGGGGGAGTGGAAGCTGGAGAACCACATTAAGACCTTTGGTAGAAAAACTGGCAATCGTTGTCAATAAAAATTGGAGTCGAGCACACCCTATCCGCAGTAAGCCTCAGTGTTGACAGGCATGTAATCAATAGTATAGACTAACTATCGTAACCACTAGGCCACCGAGGCCCCATGGTGTTGACAGGCACGTGATCAATAGTAGTTGACAAGCAAAGTAATATTTTTTTTTGGGCATTTAAAGAAATTTCAATTGTTAAGGAAGAAACCAATACAACACGTGATTATATCAAGAATATAGATTATAAAATATATCAAAAAAAGTTTTCGTGGAAATTGTAACGATCAATAAATTTGTTGGTCTACTTATTGTTATCTTCTCAAGTCTGGAGTTGATTCTTGGTATAAGTAACTTGTGTTTAGCAAACATGGACTCTTATATCTCTACTTTCTGTGAAATGTGATAAATTGTACCAATGCTAACAACATCCAGTCCATTTGGGGCAAAGATTACCGTCTTGTTTACTTTGTTATTTCATGAAAACACTAAAATATGTCTAGAACATCAAAATGTCTTTTTTTATTTACAAAAATGTGCTTTATACATTTTGTTTTGGTTACTTCGTCCAGTTTAAAAAAACAATATTAAATATAGGTTTTGATAACATTTGAAAACGTGCTTTGCACTTGAAGGGCGTATATAATGATTCAGTGTCAGGTACTACGAGTTCACGTCCGATCCTCTTCCAAACAGGATTGAAGTGGACTTAAAAACCCTTGATCAAGGAAAGGTGACCATTTACCTTGTTGAATCTGAAAGAAAACACCTCTATTTTTTTAAGCGATTTCATCCGTATTTGAAACAAAACAGTGTCAATGACCGTTTAATCGTATTATCTATATGATTTTTTTTAAATCAATAGTTGACCCACATATACATGTATAGTGTTTATGTGCATTTTTACACTTCACAGAAACAGTTCCAAATTTTATAGCATGAATATTTAAAACGTTTAAATTTTTGATCTCATAACCGGCACCGATACCTATGGAAAGATAGGGGAAATTCCCGGAGGTTTTTCTTTAAATATTCATTGTTATTTATTTTTATATATTTATTTAATTTTTTTTTTGTATTTTAATATATATATATATATATATATACATATATAATTTCTGCGTTTTCCGTCGTTACACCCCCCCCCCCCCTTGAATTTCAATTGTTTGCTATATAGAATTGCATGAAAGGGGTTGTTTCTAATACGTTTGTGTCACGTGGTTCAAGTATTTTTACAGTATAAATCTATTCGTGTAACATTGCAGTGCCCTGGCACAAACTGTTTTGTTTTTATTTAGAAAAGTTTACTAATTTTTTCCTCATTTGAAAACGCTTTCGAATTCCATGTAATGTTTAGATTGATACGTCACATAAGATGCATTTGTACACAGTTATTAACCTTTAACCAATGTATCATTACCGAATTTGGGGTTTTGACTCGTGTTGCTTGGTCCGGTTCATTACTATTTCTTTCTATCTGTGTATATCTTTAATTAAAATGTCAAACATAAAATTCCTAACGAATATCAACCATGTTTCCTGACAGGTTATTCTACAGTTTAACAACTACAGGAGATATGCATTAACACTATAGCTGAGCTGAGATACTTTTATTATCAATTTTACCTATTAAAAACCTTCGATTCCTCTGTTGTCATGGTAATTGAGAAAATTCTCACGCAGAACAAAACATTTTTACTCAAAAAGGTTTCATGGGGTTGCAGCCGGGTGTACATCTAGGTTCTGTCGCTGGACCTCTTAAACAAGACTGTGGCCAATTCAGAGAAAAAAGGTCGAAGCAGCTAGTATTGTAACAGGTCTTCAAACGTATGCTAGTAGGAGAACATTTTTTTAAAAATAGGATGGGATACTACGGCTTATTGACGCAAATAACGAAGAATTCAGTTTTGATATTAAAACGCATATTGGATTATACACAGCTTATACAATCAATTTCTTAGTGCCTCATATTCTCAACAAAAAAGTTAAGAGCCACTAAAAAAATATTTATTTATTTTTTACAAAAAATCAAAATCAATCAATCAATTAATTTATCAATCTTGAAACAGAGCTAGGGTAATTTTTGTATCTATATGAAACTCAATCCAGAAGCATGAAATTCTAATGCAATTTAAAATCCATATCGAGGTGGTCCCTACTTTTTTTTTTGGTAAGTACATAAGACTGTTAACAATCTTAATTTGTCACATTGAACGTGTGTGAATACGAGAAAACGTCAATTACAAACGTGACTGACGTTAATTCAGAAACCCTTCACGAAGGGAAATTTTTATATTTCTCATTTCGTTATTTCTTATTTATTAATTTTGTAAATGTGAACATTTTTTTCTTAATTTTGTAATATAATTTACTATATTAATAAATAATATTTATTTATTATAACAATTCAACCGTTCCCAAGTGTGTAAGCGAAAAAAGTGTTTTGTTTATTATAGTTGACTCAAATACTGTTCAGAAGCAATTCATTTTTACTTATATACGTCAACTTCCCAGTAAAAATAAAATTAATATCCTTTTATAGTAAGACGAGGAAGAAATGTATCGTTTGATCTCATGATCCATTTGTACTATCGAATTCGTGGAAGTATAGTTTTCATATACAATATCAATCAACTTAAGTGAGATATATGTCAATGTTACAGCGAAGCAAGACAAATACAGTGGACAAATATAATATTTAGTTTGTTATATACTTTATTTCTTTACGTTAACATAGTACGATGAAGTGCTGTAAATTGTTCAGTTATCTATTAAATTAAATTGATTTAGAGTTCTGTGAAATGTTTACGTGTAAGATGTATTGTTACGTGGGTACATGCGCGTTTTGGTACACATGTACTGAATTCGAAACACGTTACATAAACACGTTGTTGTGATTATAAATCTTGATATTAAGTTGTTACGTTAAAGTAATAATTTGTCAACGCTTTACGCTAAATTAAATGTGAACGAGATAACACATTTTTACAAAAGATGCGACACTTTCAGTATAAAATAAATTATTAGTTTAAATAGCTTTTTAAAAACATATTTTATCTGATTCGACTTTAAGAATAATTATATGAAATAATGTTTTAATCTTGTTTATAATTAACAAAATAGCAAATCAAATTATACAAGATAAGACAGTCATTATCTTAAATACTTTCTAGGAAATGATACAGAAATTGTCATTTACAAAGTAATCAATGTGAAGACTTTATACGATCGCTCTGATCACATGAAGTGGATCGAACTTAATTTTAAGAACTCGGCCCTTCATCCGCTAGCCAAACGTCATTTTGAATTCCAGCCTCCTCCCCTCCAAAAAGACACACTTCCTCCCCCAACCATCCATGACAAAAAGACTCAGTAAACGGACTCTTAACTGAGAAAGAACTTGAATTATTAACTCGAGGAAGTAAAGATTGACTAGCAACTTCAGAAATGAGAATCTGTTCTTATGCGAAATTCACGATGTTCATTCATGTTTTTGCATCTTATTCTTTATATTTTTTAATACATTGTTTGATATCTGAGATGACTTCAGCAATAGATCCATTTTAACCCTTATAAGCATATGTAAACGTTGAAATTATAAACAAATGACTACGTACTACATGTACTAAAAGAGTATCTATATTGTTGGACGTAAACACATTAACACGTACAAAAATAGGTTAAACTTCTCCAAGAATGAAGTACTTGAACGTGTTCTTATTGAGATACGAAGTTTCATATTGACGTTCGAAACTATATTCGTCCGATTAATTTAAAATACTAGGAATACTTCATATTGAATAATACATGACTTCTTAGAAACTATCGCTTTATAAACTTTATTGCAATCGCTATCATAAAAAGTTGCAAGAAATGACTTATTTATTCGTGTCTTAAGCAGTTAGGTTCGTTCTTAAGGATTCTGTGAAATGCTCCAAGGCATTTCAGAAACGCCAAATAATTCTACGAACCTGACATACACGAGATAAAATCGGATCTTGTGATATTGTCATGTTGTACATTACGAAGGATCTTAGTGCAATATATTACCAGATTGCTGATAAAGGCAAAAATATTTACACGCCTTTTATCACATCCTACAAATGGTAATTTTAACCTTTAAATAAGATACTTTATATAATTAATATGAAACCTAAAGGTACTCAAATGTACAACACCTACCACAGGTACTCGTGGACAGGCTCGCCCTTTTCTGTATCTTTTTAAAAAGGTTTCTTACAATTAAATACAGAAAAGGGGGTCCTGTTCACGAAGGGAGGAACTGTCCACGGGTATCTGTGACACACTAAATAATTCATCTTCTTAGAGATTATTTACGGTTTAGTTTTGAAACTGAGTTTTTAACTGATATTTAAAATTAAACTGACTAAAATATGTAATTAACATCCGAATCTTTATATATCAGAAACAAGGTATTGTATAAAATTTTGGTACGAAAATGTTTAACGTTCACAATAAACCTTTGATAACAGGCGCCATAATTACTCCTTGAACTGGGCGGTACTAATGCTGTTCCAAGTAAAACCGTTGGTAGAATAGAACCAGGACTTTTAAATTTTTGCAAGTTTTTGTAAACTTAGATGATAGAAATGCAGACTTCACGTAAAGCAATTTCCGGCATTTTATTCCACACAACAGGAAAACTATGTATGAAATTGATTTTGTATTAAAAAGAAACGCCTGCAGCTAATGTTTTAATATGAGTAAAATATTTATTATTCTCGTGAACGAAGTATACAATTTCCACCCCCAATGAAAATGGTGTAAATTTCCTTTTTCTGAATGTTTCGTTCTATGTAAATGCATAACGATTCTAATATGAAGATCTCTCATCCGTTATCTAAAACCAGTACTCCCATATAAGGCCCCCCAACCCCGTATAATATTCACGGCGTTCCCATTAGTATAGTAGCTGTAACTACTAAGTGATTAATGTTTAAATAAAATACATGTATGTCACTTGTTTCCTCTTTTTGGTCTTGTCGCTTCACGGTATGTAACACATATCAGTTGGATTCAACAGACGTTTTCAATGGTTACGAGTCTGATTCGGAATGTTGATTTGTAGTTTATGTTACATGTAAGCTGTTTTCTGATATAAAATTTCTCTTTTTATGTTTTATATTAATGACCGTACGTAACCTGTATACTGAACACCTGATCCAGGTCAATGAAACTTATTTACCTTTACCGATAACACGCCTAGCTGTGCATCATTTTTCTTGGAAATGACTCTGGTTTTTTCAGATAAGATAACCTTTTATAACCTGCAACAAAACAAAGTTAATATAATTAGTAACTTATACATGCAAAGACTGCAAGAACGATTAGGTACTTGACTGTCAAACATCGTAACATGGAAACGGTGTTCTATTATAACCAAGTTTGAGCGGGAATCAATTTCCCGAATCCTGGTCAATCTGTATGCTAGCAATTACCAATTTGAAAAGTCCGACTAGTTTGCAAAACGCAGAGTGTAGAAAAGATAGTCATCTTTCATTCTGTGTTATTTGTACAGTAGATAACCCTATAATAGAAAACGACAATTAATGATACTATGGTTACTACGGATGTATATCATTACGGAAGTAAGATGCGTTTGATTTACACCAGAATTTAGTGACTGATGTGATAATGTGCATTGCACGTACAATTCATGTATATCACATGATGTATATAGATGGATGTCTACTGTATGCAAGAGAAACACGGCTATATGGCCGCAACAAAGTCATGTCTCAAAAGGACACTATTTTATGTCGAAAGAACACTGCTGTCAAGTGAAAACTGCTGTTCATCATAAGAACACTGCTGTTTGCCAAAATAACACTGCAGTACGTGAAAGTAACATAGCTGTATATCAAAACAACAATGTTGTGTGTCACAATAACACTGCAGTACGTGAGAGTAACATAGCTGTATATCAAAACAACAATGTTGTGTGTCACAATAACACTGCAGTACGTGAGAGTAACATAGCTGTATATCAAAACAACAATGTTGTGTGTCACAATAACACTGCAGTACGTGAGAGTAACATAGCTGTATATCAAAACAACAATGTTGTGTGTCACAATAACACTGCAGTACGTGAGAGTAACATAGCTGTATATCAAAACAACAATGTTGTGTGTCACAATAACACTGCAGTACGTGAGAGTAACATAGCTGTATATCAAAACAACAATGTTGTGTGTCACAATAACACTGCAGAATGAATAATCGTACCCTCGCTTTGTTAGCAAGGTTAATCCGACATCACAACACTAAAATCGAATAATTACAGCAGTTAAATTCAACCTAAAGAACTCTGTCTGTCAGAGCAACAATGCATAACTACTTGGCTCCTGCGAGGCTAAATTTTCTACCCTATCCACTGGGACCATAATGTGAGGGTTCCCAGTGCTCGACCCACAGAGCAGCCCAGCGCGTCCCCGGGTGGCGGATAGAGGAGACCCTCTGATTGGGGGTTGTCAGGTCATAATACGGAAAGCCTGACCGTGGACCGTAGTGGGTAACGTGTTTGGATAGTGCCACGCTCCTTGCACGATAAAGACCCTTTTCGTAGATTTCGAAAAAGAGTAGGCTCATTGTAGCCGCTAGAAAAGGCTAAATTTTCGCCCCTACCCAAAACTACATACTTTTCCAGTGGCAGTCAAAATTGTATTCCCTGTGACCCATCCCACCCCCATTTTCCGTTGATTTATTGTTTGTTAACTTGTTCCCGTCCTGAATATAGCTGAAATACTGCTCGCTGGACGTAAAGCAGACATCCAGTCAATCAATCTACCCTATCCCTTCTACCATTTCTGTGCCTAAATTTGACGATCATTTGGCAACAATGCACCACCATATGGGGATGTCTACAAAATGACGTATTACTCATCGTATTTTCTGGTGAAACTGTCCTCGTTCATTAACTTCGACTTAACAATCAATTTATTCATATGAAACAGGTGAACAGTGAACGTACTGTTTAAATTTATTTCTTTTCCATTTATTACCGTGGTCAAGTTGCTGGTACCTTTCACCCATACTCCACTTTGACAGCTCATAAAAACGGGTTACAAATATCTGAAAGAGATGATAAAACTAATTCAATCTAAATCTTCTTGTTATGTTATATGATTTAGTTTGTTTTACCTCATCCGGTACATACTATAACGATAGCAATTCTTATACATGTATCACGTTACAATAATAAGATGGTTTTGTATTATTGTACACTGCTTGATATTTAGGTGTTGTTATTTAAGAACACTGTTGTCGGCCGAATATACAATATGCAGGGATCTTTTAAGCAATGCAAATTCCCTTTTGCAAACCTAAAAGTAAACAAAATTTTCGGATTGTTAGGAATCACCCCTATACTGTCATCATATTAATATTTAAACACTTTTCATAATATTTTCTGATAATAAAGAAACGTGCACATGTCATTCATAGTATACTAACTATCTGGCAACACGTTACATCACTTGAATTTGACGGTCGAATTTTTTAATGTATTAATGGACACCGTTGTTGTATGAAACTAGGGACATAGTTCTGTACTTCAGTAAAATTAAAAGGTCCGATAGGTATATCCTTTTGTGACAAAAAGTATTGTGATTCGTGTATAAACCCTAGTAACCACCATGGTAACCACACAACATCAAAACAGCAGTATGCCTCGATTCTGATGAAAATTGCCGAGAAGGAATATCAAATGGTGCACAATTTTTCTTTTTTTTTTCATCAAAAAATACCTATGGTATCTTACGACATAAAACGTCTTGGTGATAAATTGTTGTAAGATTCCGATAAAATTTATTCTTACCATCATTGTACTATCTGAGATAGTTCAATCACTTGACTTTCTGTAGTAATTCTTAAAATCAGTAATTATAGTCTTTTCTGGTAAGGTGAGGGTCTGTTCCAAATACTTTATTCTCTGATAACCATTAATGGCTTTTGAATTTAAGAACGATTGTACGTGGGGAACAAATGATAAACTCTAAAATTCATAACAACTTTTTCTGTTTTACTCTAGCGTATTTGAAAGATGTGGTGATTCGAATGGCTATTTTAGTTTTATTGAATACAAATTATGATATACAAATAACCTTTGCATGCTATACAAATATTGCATTTTATTTTGACTTTGTCCTGGCGCTTAAAGTTTTTGTTTATTTTTACGTTTTAATATAAATTATATGTTAACGTGTAGAACGATTCAACTATGAGCCATAAATATAACTGAAACAATGCTGAAAGTGAAATAGAGCATAATTTAAGCATAATTCGGCTAATTATTCAACATTCCTCGATTCAGGGGGCGGATCCAGTAAATTGGGTTGGGGAGGGGGCGAAATTCAGGCAAGGGGTCTGGGGACACAGTACCCTGGTGAGTGAGTAAGGGGAACGAAGCCCCCCTCCCAGAAGCTGGTGAGATTTAAGCTACTGAGAGGGTATTGAGGACTACAAATGTTAACATCTTTCTTTTCTCTCTCTGTCTTGCCTCGTTTTTTTGTTGCTCACTCTCTTTCTTTTTCCCTTTTTTTGGAACGTCCCCGCCGCCCCCTCTGGATCAGCCACTGCGGTTTAACCAACTGCATTTGTTTAAATTATTTTTTAAAATAATAAAGAAATGTGCATGTAAATGTTAATATTAAAACACAAAATTTACGTTTACTTTAATATTCTCTTAGAAGACGATAACTTGTGTGAATGATGTAATTTTTAAGTAATATTACCATCAATGTGGTTAAATTGCCAAGTCGTTTAATATCTACGACAAAAGCAAATCCCTACAAAACTGAAGGGTTGACTGATAAGGTGAAGCATATTAGGTGTTGCCTGTGATGAAATGAATAATATTTAATGACACCACGAGTGAATGACCCACGTTTACTTAAAATATATAAATTCGCAAAATTATTCTGTCACGTGCTTCTTGAATTTTCCTTTTCACCAAGAAAACCGGTTGGCCTTAAATGTCTTAAAAGTACGTGCTTGAAATTGCACTGGTTTAGTCCTTGATGGTCAAGAAATGGTTGATCCTTTGCAAACATAAGATACATACACATTACATACATTATGTGTAGGTACAACTACTTGTATCACGTCGAGACAGTTGTGTACATTCGTATCACTACGAGACGCGCAGCGTCGAGTTGTGATGCGGAATGTATGCAACTGTCGAGACGTGATACAGGTAGTTGTACCTACACTTAAATGTATGTAATAAATTTATCTAAAATTAAGAAGTATAAAAAGGGTCGAACAAAACTGAATGTTTAAAATTTTAAATTTAACATTCAACGAAGCATTTGTTTATAAAATATAGGCCTTAACGTCACGCGTATTATGACGTCATATCTCATTCATAGAATGAAAGTCATTCACCGAATCATTGGTTATACCATTCATTGTGACGTCAAGAAGTAGTTCCGACAAAAGTACATCTTGTATCACATATATAGATGATACAAGGTTTTGTATCACATAGGTTGTATCAATAGCTAATTTTCCAGATTTTGACGAAATACATACTTAATTTTAGATAAAAACCAACATCTTCTCTGAAATGTAAACTATAATTTGGGTCAAAGTCACAATATAAACTAGATTGATTAAAATAATTTTAACACCGCTTCCAGGAATAGTTTTCTATTCTACATCTGTATGTTAAAATAAAAGTCTGATAAGAGGTTTGAATGTCGTCTGCTCTTAATGAGGTAGTAAGAAATTCTTGCTTTACGTGGAAACCTAGAATTGTACCACAGTACAAATTGTGTAAACGATATATACTTTATGCAGACTGCACTGTGAGACGGAATTACATTTTTTTGTAAATTATTTATACCAAGGAGGTTGCAATTTGATACGAGATTCTGTTTAGTTGGGGAGTAGTCAGGTACGTATACAAAAACAAATTGTCACAATCCCATACTGAGTGCTGTGTTTTGAACGTTATTATTCTTTTAATTCAATTAAAACCGATTCATACAGAAATAGTTATGTTTCCGTTTCGAAACTTGATAGTTCATTCTTAATATATTAAAATGTTTTCACCAGAATTATGAACAATTTAAACACGTTTATGTTTAGATCTTTCGGTTATTTCAAAAAGAATAAAACACATTTGTGCTTAGAAAACGACAGGGCAAGGTTTGCGTATAAAATTGTACAAGGAGATCGAAATGGAAAAAGGTTTAAAAGTAGAGAAACACCTTGTCAGTTTGAAAAAAAAATCGTCATTAAATAATTTACCATTGTACTTCAAAACGGTCACTGCAACTACATTAATCGAGGTTTATAAAAATAAATACTTGATTAATTTTTTACACAAGGGACATGCATAAAATCTGATTCCCAAACGTTTACATTCATTCTTTGTTACGTTGGTTTTTTACGTTGACTGATTTCAATTATCCAACCCCCACTGCACGCGAAAGGGCCTCTCCTATTTGCCACCTGGAGATGAGCTGGCACCTTAGTGGGTCGATCACACAAGGAACCCTCTCTGTATGACCCTAGTTTAAGCTGAATAGAACATCAATTACAACAATATATGTGTTTTATGTAGCATATAATCCGTAATTACAATTGAAACAAGCTAGATAATCTTTTCAAGAATAAACTATACATTTCTTATTTATAAGCCTAAATAAGAGTTTCGTTTTACGCTATATATGATTCATACGAGTTGAACACAACCTACTCCGTTTGGGATTGAACCCTAGATCCTTGTGTTCATTTTAGTGAATGGAATGACTACCTTAACCACTCGACTTACTGACTATAGGTTGTTAAGTGTGCTACAAACCGCAACATGTTTACATGTATAATCATATAGAATATGACATCAAATATAATGTAGGCTATGGTGTAAATAGGAAATTATAGATGAGTTTTTGTTGATGATAAATACATTTTAGATCAAAACAAAACACTTGTGTTGTACAGAACTTACTCAGGTGATACACGCACCCTTAACAGAACTTAATCAGGTGATACACGCACCCTTAGAAGGAACTTAATCAGGTGATACACGCACCCCTATTAATAATCAGGCGATACACGCACCCCTTTTGATAAAATGTGCATACAGTAAATCTGCATATACATACTTTGGCGAAAATTCAAACTTACTAGTATGTAGGTTAGTAGTAATATCACAGTAATCGGTTTACACTTAATGCATGCAACTGGATATTCAGATTAAACATGTTACAGTTATGTCTTTGTATTCATTTTATAAATCAGTTTGTGAGGTGGATGTGGATTTAAATTTTGTTTTATAAAACTGTACATGTTTAATTAATTTTATAATCCTCGGAACATCCCCCACCTTAAAACATAAAAAGGACTTGAATTTCAATGATATTTAATCCACGAACATTGTTCAAAGTTATTATAGCGTCGTGTCAAGCAACCCCTACCCCACATGTTAATACAAACTTGTTTATCCGACTTGAACCAGGCGTAAGGCGTGTTCGATTACTTCTACGTGAAAAACGGACTGCTTTCCCTATGTTTAAAATCTGCTTCGGTAAAGTGAACTGGTGCGATTGATCAATTTTTACACGTTTGAAGATAGAATAAAAGATGAGGTTGTTTTGCCAATTAAAAAGCAAACAAAAGCTAATAGGTACTCATCAGTCAACCATTTTTGCCAAAATACAATGCTAAAAATCAAACTTTCAGAAATTCTAAACCAAAAATGAATCATAAATCAAAAATCAAAATATCCTGCCATTTAAGTTTAAGTCAGATGTATCAAATGAATGCCGACAAAATATACAAAATATACTTGTGTTAATTACAATAGGTATATGCGGTCAATGACCTGTATAACACGTTTGAACTGTTTTGTATTAAATCGTATTAAAGCAGTTCTGTAGGAAATTAATATGCCAATCTATTTTTATAATTATCTACAACTATTGAATGACGATTTGCTTATATATGTATTTAGCCTAAAGTGTTCAAAGAAAACAGCACTTTTATTTATATATACTCGTAAAGTAGCCCGTCAATACCAAAACTGATTTGTCATCTATTACTTTTATGAAAATATACAATTTTAAAATAAAATAAATCAGAAAATTTACCTCGTATTTAAAAAAAACCAAATAAAAATCAAATTTTGTCCAATAAAACAAAAAAAAAACAACAAATAAACAAAAGTATAAACAATTTATGTTCGGTAAGACTTGCACTAAACACATCTATATATCAGCTACTATAATGTAGCTTATCAGTATGTCACCCGATGTCTTAAATTAGTTTTTAGATTCTAATCTTGGTTCTTGATTGATATTAGTGCGAAATCTTCACATTCAAATATTACGTATTAAGTTTTTCGAAAATATACTTTAAATGATTATCAGTTAGCCGGTCGTTATTTAACATGACCCAAATCCTTTAAATATGAATATTTAAAAACTAGAACACCATAAACATGTACAGTACGTAAAAAACAAAACAATGATTTTGGGTACTCTCGAGTCTTAAGAAACAGACGAAGAAATAAAAGTTTCCAGTTTGAAAAAATTACAGATTCCATAAAATGCACGATGTATCTTTAAAATAAAATCATGGTTTACGTCACTAAAAAGTAAACGAAACGAGTGCCAATAAAAACAAAGACAAGTGTCTTGATACTAGTACGAATTCCTTTGTCGTCAACGTCGTGTTGACCCGCATTTCAAAAGGGGAAATTGTTTGATTTCTTTAAAGTTGTTCAAATAAACATATTTTAGGTCACAAACTCGTTCTTGGTCACATTTTATTAACTGTTCCAACCTTTTTGATCGCACGTTATAAGCTTTGTTTTCGCTTTAGCATTTTACGATGTACCGGTATATATTCAATTCATATTTACAATATCACCTGAAACACTTTGCTTTGTAATTTTGATGCCCTGCAATCAGTCGTACATGTATATTGAGTACAAATTCAGTTTTTGTTTTAAAATCAATAAAACCCGCAAAGTTCAGTTCACTATATTCTCCTTTCGTAAGTACTGGGACACATTTTGACATTACAAGGGCTCTGTTTAATAAAAAAAGATGTGTACAATGTAGGAAAATAATCAGTATTATTTTGTACCGGAGAAAAAGCGAGGCACGGCTTGCTTTGTACCTATTACACATTCAACTTGATATTCCCCGACAATTTTAATATACTGTTTGCTCCTGAGTCATTATTATGCTTAATATTGATATGTGCCTGTCAACACAAAATTTGCGGGTTCCAGTCCCACTGCCGACGTGTGCTCGACTCCAACATTGATTGCCAGTTTTTCTAACAAATGACGGAGGTTTTCGCCGGGTAATTTGGCTTCCTCCCGCAATGAAATCTGGACGCCACAAAGTAGCTAAAATATTGTTCAAAGTGGCGTTAACACCATTCAAACAAAACAAGAAAGAAACAAAACTTAACACATTTGGACGCGGACCGCGAAGAGAACAAACAAAAATGCCGCTTACTCATAGTATGAATCGACTCCCATTGATATAAAATGTGTAAACTATGGAAATAAATGTGTATATACTATTAAATTTTGGGTCAATACAAGTACACATTGAGAGAAGAAAAAAATATATATCTTTATCTGTATCCCCTTACTCTTATCGCATGTTCAGAAGTTTTTCAGCTAAATCCGACACATGACTGTCAAATAAATTTACTTAAATTTAATTGTTTTCCACTAAAACGTAACAGAAAGTAACATGCGATCCATGTTAAACACACGTAGTTTATTCACAGTAAAATTGTATATCATTTTTTACACGTATTTTATTTTTCCTAACTTTTCAATCAATACAATAATTAAAAAACACAAGAATGTGTCGAATACGAGATACTATTATTAGAATCAATATGAGGTAATAAGGTACCCTATGATGGATATCAGGTGTACAAAATCTGACGTTTCATATTAAAACCGGGCCGGGTATCTCTAGACGTCTTGTTCGAGTTTAAGTCAAATATCGTGATAAAATTCGACCTGGTTTACAAATATTTAGTGCTCCATTCTATATTACATTCGATATTTGTTTTTTTACAATATTTAAGTTAGTTTTTTTATAATTACCGTACATGCGTACAAAATATGTTTTATGAATTTCTAGTTTTTAGATTTGTTTGTTTTGTTTCGATTGGTAAAGTAAACGTATACTAACATTTGTCTGGAGCAATGAAAGTTTTTTTTTGTCATCGTGTAGATCAAACGCGTTTTATTTGTTGCAACACTGCAGAAGATAAAGGATTTAGTATGAACATTTTTTAGCCATTTTATAAGTCAAATTTTATAATGAACGTTTATTAATTATTTATTATTTTATTATATCCATCAATTTAGGCCTCGCTGGCCGAGTGGTTACGGCATTAAGTCATCTTCTAGTAAGCTCAGTCCGGTGTGCAACTCTGTGGTTGCGAGTTCGATCCGGGGTTCAATATAATCATACTGCCTTTGAACGAGGGTGTTATGGTAGATTATCACATAAAGAAAAAATTATCACCCGAGACGAAGTCGAGGGTGATAATTTTTTCTTCATGTGATAATCTACCCTAACACCTGAGTTCAAAGGCAGTATGATTTTTATTATACTGAATGCCTTTTATCTAAAGAAGAAACGTGAACTACCATATAGATACTGTACTGAATTATATTTTTAATGGAAAATGCTCGTTTTCCCAATAATAATTGCACATTTTCATGTATTTGTTGGGCCTCTGATATGTTTGCGCGAAAGGACAAACGATGTGTAAATAAATTTTAGCTGATGCGGCTTATCATTTTCCTTGTTGGCAATTTTCGTTCTAAGCGTGTGATAATTTATATATCACTCGTAAACTTCGGCTGGATCGGGTGACAATTTTCATGTTCGGCAATCTCCGGTCTGAGCGGGTGTTAATTTTTTTTATATCACCCGTTGGGACGAAAGCACGAGGAATTAACACCCGTTGCTATAATGGGCGGGGCTAAAATAGGAATCAGTAGAAATTAACACATGGTTACTATCCAATAAAAAGACACCATTTTTGCATGAAGTATAATAATGGTTATTATCGTATTCTGAGGCTTCCTCCTCCAATACAAACTTTACGCTGTGATATAAAAATAGCTACACGTGCGTTAAACACGTTCCAACAATACAACCAGTTCACCGATTTATCGACAAAGATACTTTTACAACCAAGAAAATGAACTGATTAGCATAATTGTCGATAATAAAAACTGGCGGTGAACTGGTGAACTCGGTGTTCTGTATCTGTGTAAATAGTTTCTGCACTTTGAGACCATATAGTCACACTTGTTCATGTAGGAAAATATTGTGTTCAGAAGATTTTTTGTTTTTGTTTGAATGGTGTTAAACGATGCTTTCAGCTTTTTTTCAGTATATCATGGCGTTCTGTTATTATGGAAAGTGAAGAGAATCCGTTGTACCGGGAGAAAACCCCCATCTCCGATAGGAAAACTATAGCATTCCTTGTCGATAAATACTCGAACCCGCAACCTCAGTGTTGACAGTCACGTGATTAATAGTAGACTAACTTTTTAAACACTTGGCCGATGAGGCTTCGTGTTCAGAAGACACGTCCAATAATTTAACAAGTTACAATATAAAGTTGCTGTTTATTGGAAGGTTCTAAATTAGTCAGGTGTGTTTGATTTTTAAACTAAATGCAAGTTTGTTTAACATCTTAAAGTAACAAATAATTTGAAAATTGCTTAGTTGGAACAGATATTCACATTATCGCTACATGTACCTCGAAGAATGCTTCACCTGAAAAATACTGGGTCTATTACTGCATTTTTTTCTAAGAACAACATTTTTGACTAAAAGAAATTACGTAGGAATTTATGAACACATATGAGTTTTGAATCGAGATTTGTGAAAGTAAATCAGCTTTAAGGTTCCAATTTAACTTAAACTCTGATTGGAACTTTAACGAAGGTTTAGTTTAAATCAACACCAACTTTATCTTGAACTCAAACTCAAACTTGAACTTAAACTCAATGTTTAGTAACAACTGGATGAAAAAACCACAAAAAACAGAAAACAAAAACAAAACAAAAAAGTTGAAATAAATTTCCTCAAATTCTCGCTCTATAACTCTAAAAATATCGTCCGAATTTGAATAATTTCTATTCTAATATCGGACTAGTTAAGAGACATGACATAACGTAGGCTTTTTTTTTGCTCGCAGTAACTGCAAATTTTTGTGCGAGAGCAATTTTTTACTAAACATTGTGTATGTATCATATACAAAGAACAGTAGTGGCGCCCTCTAGTAATCATCAGCACATGGATGTTCAGAAGTATAATTTAGATGTAGATGTATAACTAGACATGTTTAACATAAACATATACTAAACAGGAAGTTAACAGACTTAGCAGCTATGAATTAAAGTTGCCGTGGGCTACTGACTTAAGACACTGATATAATTTCTGAAATTCTCCACCTGTTAAACGGCCAAAGAAATATGCTCGTGCCATATAATGGTATAATGGCGCGAAAACTATAGTTAACCGAATAGACAAATCTACCCCTAACCAACCGAAATAAAATACATTGAAATATTCATAGTTTTGTTTAAAAAAATATTTTAAATTTAAAAACTGTTTCTTTGTATTATTTCTGTTTCTTGTCTCTTAAGTTAATTTGCTACATGGTTAAAATTGTCCCGTTTTTGCTGTATCATGTACCGAAATGTAAGCTTGCAGGGGCGTAGTTAGACCAGGTACATTAGGGATTCACAGAATAACTAGGGGGATCCCTTAACATTTTGAAAACAATGGTGCATTTTTGGATAGTTCTAAGGAGCTTTTTTAGTACTGAAACTGGACAGTTTATAAATTGCAGTGATTGATTGCAATTTTTGTTTCTTTTTGTCAAAATCATGTTGATTCAGGCACTTACTCGTGTATAGCTGCGCGCCTGGCTTACCTCAAATGACTCAAAAGTCGCAAAATTAACCTCTTCAAATGTGCTATCCACCTGCATTGTTCATATTATATATATAAAGAGTTTGCAATGTTTGAACAAGAATTTGTAAAATATTTTTTTTATTTCAGACAGATTTAAAAGGCTTTATCTTGTCAAATATTGAGATAAATAGTTCTAGATTAAGTTATAAATGAATCAGCTGTTAAAAACGAGTTTAAGAACGTTTTTGAAAAATCGTAGCTTCGTTTTCAGAAAATCGTTATTCGTGATAGTATTTATGTTCCTTATATAAAACTGTGAGCCAATCAATCACAAAGAATTTAAATAATAATAACGATGCTCACACGTGGGTATGTGTGTAGAGGTATTTTTGCTGGTTTTTTTTCTGTTGTCACGTTGACCTCTCATCGTTGACCAACAAAGTCTGCATAAAAGGTGGATGTGTATACAATGCCATCCTCACAAGTCAGTGTTCACATGTGGACACCGAAACACATGTGGACACCGAAACACTGACTTGTGAGGATGATACAATGACAGCTCAACTGCTAAGCTGTCCTATTGTGTCAAAAGGTTAAATGTTTAAATATGTCGAAATAAGTTTTAGCCAGTTAGAATTTCTTATGGGCATTAAAATTATAGACTGCATCAAACTTACAAACTTTGTACAGGACCTTCTTACCATTATTTACGCGAATAAACAAGGGACCTCGGTGGCCGAGTGGTTAAGGTAGTTCGTCTACTATTGATCACGTGGTCTTTCAAAACTGAGATTGCGGGTTCGAGCCTCACTACGGGCAGGGTGCGTTCGACTCCAATTTTAATTGACAAGGATTGCCAGTTTTCATACCGAAGGTCGGGGGTTTTCTCTGGGAACTCCGGCTTCCCCCCCCCCCCAATAAAAACTGGACGCAATGATATAGCTGAAAATTGCTGAAAGTGGTGTTACAAACAAAGCTAATAAACAAAAGAAAAAATGTGCCTAGACACTTTGTTACAAAAGTGTTATGACAAAAACACCATTTCTTTATTCGCGAATCTTCCGTCTCGAAATCTCGATTGCGACTATCATACAAGAACTAAACGTTGTCTAAACAAAGTATCGTAATATTTTTCATTCTGGCTTGTAAGGGGTGACGATCCTAGGGCGGAACCTACCGAGATACCCAGCGCGTTACATAAGTGAGGATTCTTTGGAGAGCAGTTGCAGTCATAATTTCGGGGGACGGACAAAATCCCCCCGGACAAAATCCCTAGCGTATAATTTAGCTTAGGCGGACAAAATCCCCCTCATTAAATTTACATGGCGGACAAAAATCCCCCCTGAAAATTTTTCAAGGCGGACAAAATCCCTCTATGAGCCTAATCATTTTCGGAAACTGTAAAATGGTCTTTATCGTGCAGAACGTTGCACTCCAAAAACGATACGTACTACTGTCCGGTCAGGGTATATGTATTATAATCTGCCAACGCCCGATTTCCCTTATCCGCCACCTGGGGACGCGCTAGTCAGCTCGACTACAGGGAAACCTTATATTATTGTCGAAGCATAATATTATAAATTAAATTATGCTAATTATAAAACTTAGCAGACAGAACTGCCGTCTTTTATGGCAAACTCGTCAAACTGCAGGTAATATAATAAATTCGAATCATTTATTAGATGGAAAATTCGCATTTTGACACAAAGCAAAGCAAGATGGTAAAAGCGCATTATTACTATAAGTTCAGCTTTTTTCTGGGACCTGTGTTCACAGATCGTTTTTTATAAGATTAGTATGTGCGATATTTATAACATATAGTTTATATTAAAAACTAGAGCATGCAAATACAATAGTTAACTAGTTCATTTTCAGAAAGTATGTTGTATATTTATAGATAAAAGTGGATTCTTAGACATTATTTTTAGTATCAAAACCGTGTACTTAATCCGCACATATAGTGCCGTCGGCAATGATTTGTGCAAATGCGATGATAAATAAATTAAAAAATGCATGTTATTTGTGTGTTTTTCAATGCATTACCGCTACGCCACTGTCGGCAATGTTTCAGCAATATAATTTTTACTGAAAGAAGAGGCCCGGCCGATTAAACGTCGGAGACCTTGCAGGCCTTGTCAATTTATGTAAGCGTTAATGAATAAAGAAGAGCAAATCCGCTTCCGCATGCTTCACAGTTATACGAATTGTAGGCAAGACAGATATAACGAAAGAAACGTCACGAAAACCAGTCTAAATATAAGATTTTACTCGATTCTTGCCGTCTGTCTCATCGTCAGTTTAGTATATCAGAACGATGTTGATTTATCTAAATAATTGATACGCGAGAAAACCTTGTCGGTTTTATTTTACTGACACAATGACTATGTCTTGCATCATGCTAATCAAGGGTGAAATAAATTTGCTTCCTCTCGCCGAAGGATTGAACAAATCGTCTAAAGTCGCAGTCTAAGGAGTTCGGTCCAGTGTACTGCATATATTATGTTGTAAACTGTTTTCATAATATTAAATTATACTGATTGCATTGACACAAAATTCAGACTGCACAACTGCCCCTGTATGACCAGGAATATTGAAATGGACTGAGCCGAAATGCGAGGTCCATCAGTTTTCCTGATACATACCATGGTCTATAATTTCAAATTTGGTGGTATTGTCATATGTTTTATTTATCATGCTTATTTTGAATTACTTGTTCTGCTACTGACCGAAAACTGTAGTCAATACAAGAATATTTGACCGCTTGTCTTTATACATGCTATTTCATCGTCAGCTGATCGATTTTAAATCAATAAAATGTACGAATTTATTACTGGTATGAAATAAATATCTTGTTTCTCAGAAATTAAAACTAGTTCATGGTCATATTCCCGAGCATTGTTTTAAGTTATATAAAAATATTTTATTTCCGGAAAACATTGCCGGACATAACAATGACCTTTGCCTGACCAACTTTATACAGTGAATAAATTTGTTCTATTTGACAACCTTATAATTAAAGTAGTTGAGTGATTGTTTGTTTGTTTGTTTGAATATTGTTTAACGCCACTTTCAGCAATTGTTCAGTACCCAGAGAAAACCCCCGACCTTTGGTAAATTGGCAATTCTTGTCAATTAAGATTGGAGTCGAATGCAACATGCATGCAGTGAGACTCGAACCTCTACTACAGTGTTGACAGAACATGTGATCAATAGTAGACGAACTACCTTAACCACACGGTCACCGATGCCCCTACTAGAATGCTGTAAATAAATATATTCCATCCGTTAACGTTATGCCAGGCATTGTTTACGCACTTTAAATAACTGATGATTTTTAACCCCAACATAAGGAGAGTATCCACTAATGACGTTCGCGCGAGAAGAAGAAAATTGTTTTAAAAAAATTAGTATCATCGGAAAATCAAAAAGGTATATAACCTGTGGCTTGAACTTCTGAACTAGGTCAGGTAAACAAGAAACAAAGAATAGGTATAGGACGAGTCCTTGACCTGCTTCAAACAAGTACCACATTTTCTAAAAACAGCATTGACTTATTCACATTCAACACAGCTGTAAGAATTATGTTTTGTGACAATGATTTACGGAGACGGTTTGCTTTCCAAAAAACAATGGTTTAACTATTTGTTATCATAAACTGTTTACAGCTTGGTGACTGTTACAATCTTTTCTGCAATGGGCCAGTAAAAGGCAAAGTGATAGTACAAAAATTTTTGTGCCTACTAATATTAATTAAAAGTTCTTGTCCTTGTATCCTATCGAGAAATGTGTCCCCCGCTAGCAAATAAACAATACACCAATATAAATTTTAGTAATATTAATACGAGTCATGTGACACCAGTACATATGCATATGTCATTTCAGCATTTGTTTTTTTATGTTAGTTTTAATCAATACAGTTTAAATTTTATTAACACTTTATACATTTTTATTTCACCAGGTGAAAAAAAGTTGCACCTCGCAAAGTATCACCCGCTAATTCTATTAGCATGAAAGCGGTGATTAAACCGTCCATATTTGCACCAATCCATTAATCTGATAAATATTGCACATAATTTTTTAAAATGTTATTTCATCTCCATTCACGTTTATATCCTCTCTATTACAGAATTTTGTCATGAACAGAATGGTTTTTTTTTATTTTATACCTGCTGCAGCCCATAGCGGTAGAGGTTTAATCCTGCTACAGTACACATGAAGTGAGGTCTATTCCTGCTGCAGTCCGCAAGGGAGTGAGTTCTGTAATATTTATATGGCTGAAATAATTACTTAAACAGAACAAAGCGATTGAAAAGTAAGTTTGCCATGCAACAGAATTCTTATATGCAACAAAATACTTATATGCTAACGGCGTATACGCCAAAGCACCAGGTTATCAGAACTATGGTATGTGGCGAAAATAAATGATATTCTCTTCAGTTGGTAGTATATCGAGTGGGTCAGCGACATATGATAATATAATTATTTTTACCCAAAATTTAAATGCTACCATTTCCCGAAATTCAAAAACTAGTTCACTCTATTTTCGACTGACCAATAATTTAACCATTGTCATCCAACTTAGATCCTGTTCTAAATTTCCTTTTCGGAAGTCATTGCGGACATACAATAACAAAACAATTAAAAAAATAGTACAGTTTAAATGACATTTATATCAACAATTCTTACAAATATAATATTATAACAACTCAGTTTAAATTAAATATTTGCAGCATTAACCGTGCTATTTTAATGCTGCTTTTTTTAAATGTATTTTTACAAATAGAACAGAAACCAAATATCAACGGTTATAGTGTTCATTTATAGTGTATGAACACTATACTTTATTGCAAATGTCATCAAAGATACCAAGGTTAATACGGGGATTAATAGAATTCACTGCGCCAGACGCGAGTTTCGTCTAATCGAGCAGTATTTCAGCTATATTCAGGACGGGAACAAGTTAGCAAACAATAAATGAATGGAAAAAGGGGTGGGATGGGACACAGTGAACAAAATTTTGACTGCCACTGGATAAGTATGGAGTATTGGGAAGGGTCGGAGAATTTAGCCTTTTGTAGCGGCTACAATGAGCCTACTCTTTTTCGAAATCTACAAAAGGGGTCTTTATCGTGCAAGGAGCGTGGCACTCTCCAAACACGTTACCCACTATGGTCCCCGGCCAGGCTTTCCGTATTATGTCCTGACAACCCCCTAACGAGAGGGTCTCCCCTATCCGCCATCCGGGGACGCGCTGGGCCTTTCTGTGAGTCGAGCACTGGGAACCCTATCTGTGGCGCTCAAATCCAATCAATCTATACTCTATTGCATATACACAATCTTTGGTTAAGCCATGGTGAGAAAAGAACAATGAGCAAAACAAACCAGACTGCCTTTTAGATCATACACATCATTACACAACATTTGAAATAAAATATTTTTGAAATAAAGTCAAATGTGATATTATTAGGGGTTACGATTTATGTGTTTAAAAAACCGGAGTAATACTCAAATTATAGGTGTTAGGGCGTACTAGTGTATGACTATTGATAAATACCCCCTGGATGTGACTAAAACATGTGGACTTGAAGTATTAACTATTAAAGTGTACATCTTAGGTAACTATTTATAAAATACAGCAGGGTGTGACTTAAGCGTGAATTTTCAAAGTATGTGAAATAAAAAGGCTACCAATGAGTGACTAATAAACTGGCTTTTTTAAACAAGTTTAATGATTTTTTTTAAACCTCGCCAGATATGAAATGACATATCGTTAGGTATTGTGTTTTCAGAGAACAAGTTAACTAGAGAAGAATTATTATCCAGCAAGGTCAGGCCAAGGTGACTACAGCATAGACAGGTTTTAGTGATCGATAACATAGTTTCCAAAAAATAATGTTTGCACGCAGAATGTTACTTTGTGCGCGCTTTGTGTTCTATAGAAATTAAAATTAATCAAGCATGGAGTTGGGTACAGTAAAGATTTTACCGATGGGCAATTTTCGTTTAAAACATGTATTTGTGCCATAAAAAATTCTTATCAACGAATTTTCAACTATTCGCACCGCAGTTAAAAGCAGAATTGTTCTGTATCTTCGCTTGTTTCACAGTATGCCTGTAGCCTTACAGGCATACTGTGAAACAAGCGATGATACAGAACAATTCTAGAGATCTGCGAGAGAACCTGCATTCTAAGTCAGCCTCTACTTGCAATAGCGTTTTAACCCTTTGTACTACTTTTCCTTATAATCGGTCAAAGTCAGTTAAAGTGCGCCATTTGCACAGGATAAACGGCTGAAGATTTTCGGCTTTGAAAACAAGACAAATGTATTTATTTTGTAAGAACTATATTTGAACAATTAGAAAACAAAAAAGGTAGCTCTTGAATAACAAGTTCACATCAAGAAAAACATGAATATACATGTGGTGGTATTTTGGATGGTGAATTACGTTACTTCTGTCTACTGTAACTATATCAAATATATTTTATCATAAAAAGAACCACAATTGCATATAAAACACATTTATATGATAGATATATGATTGATTTACCAAATAAAACATTTAAGAAACCCAACATTAACCAACTCTAAAAGATATCGGTCAACTCCTTGATACTTGAACAATAAAAAGGAAAATAGACGCTTTAAAGAAAAAGTGTCTATTTTTGAATGTTGATACTCTTTTATTTTCAGAGTCTAAAGACCATTTAAATAAATCTGTTCATTTGTTGACCATTAAAGAAAATACTTAACAAATTTAAAAGACTTGAAATTTTATCAAACAGATATTTATTACACTTTACAGTAGTAGTACCATGTGTAACGTAATTCACAGAAGTCCATAAAATATATACAATCTTGTTATCTTATGTTTAAATTGGAACCATTATAGAAAAAGAGCTTTTGGGTTATGGTTATTTTTTTTGGTACAATGATTTGCAATATCTTTGCAACGATATTAACACATAAAACATAAAATCTTTTAAAATGTCACATTAAATTCCCAATGCGAAGAAATATTAAAAAAATCCCCAGTTACACATATGAAATTGTGCTGTTCACAACGGTTTGATTAAAGATAAACAATGGGCTATGATCATTTCACACCATTAAATGTTTTGGAACAAATGGTTGTGTTTTCAGTACTGTTGTATTGACAATTGTCTTTTTACACAATAGTGAATTACGTTACACAAGAAAGTAAGAGTGATAGATCTTTAACTACATGATTTTCTAAACTACTTATTGTCATGGTGTTGTATTATAATTTATACTTATTTTTTGCAAATGTTTTCAATTATAGCAAGATAAAATTTAAAATGAAAGTGCCATTTTAAAACAAAATGATATATCCAACTGGTGTTTGGTAGTATCGATAAGGAAATGTCAACGTTTCCAAATGCCTAACTCCTTCTAAATTGTATGCCTATCTTCGGTTAGTGTTTAAACATTTTTTTCATATCATTTTATCAACTTTTACCATTTTTTGGAAACAAACTATAACATAAATGTGCATGTGATTTACGTTACAAAACGTAAATTACGTTACACTAAACTTTGTGCCCTCACTTGACGTAAATACAAATGTAATCAATATTCCATATTCAAAGTTCTGCTGTATATTATATATTGCGTCGTTTAATAATAATTTTCGCTGACAATTAATGCTATATAATATGTGTTCTTGTAAAATAAATGTGTATTTACGAGTGATGGTAATGTTTACACAAGAAAATGTTTTAAATGTCTCCCGCTTGGCAACTTAGTTTTCAACAAACGCCCTTATTTTAGGCGGTGTCAAAAAATAATGTTTCCAGGTAATTTGTTCCTAGGAAATAAGTTTTAAAGCATGTTAACTGAATATACCGTAACGTAATTCACCGCAACGTAATTCACGGACATAAGCATTTGCAAATATATGAGAAATGTTTTAACAGCTAAAAACAATGTTTATATGGCATTTATGGTTAACATCAGTGTGTTTATTACTCACAGTGTTTGACGCTTATAGCATATACTTATTATGAGGAAGGTACCGTAACGTAATTCACAATTAAATGCAAAAAAATAAAAATTGAAATCAAAGACTAGTTTTTAGGCCAAAATTATTCATACACCTTTTAACCATGATTTATAAATATTTTAAAGCATTTTTGTACATATTCGTTCACGAATCATTACTGTATTAATCAAATATGTTTGCAATACGAATATCATGAAATTGTAACGTAATTCACAGCATTTTATGGGACACAAATACTGTGTTGGTTTTTTTTATTTCCAAATATACTGACATAAAAACAGAGTGTTTTTATCCAAATTCTGACAATTCTCTATCATAGAAAACATTTCACTTATTTATTTCGCTATAAATTTTCTTTCTTTGTAAATAAATTTAGTACTCCAAATTTGTGACATAATGGTTTTTACTATGTAGGCTTCAAAATTAGTCAGTGTTGACCAATAAATGAGTAAAACAGAACAGAATTGTTATTTTTTTCAACACGTAATTACCTACGAGTTAAATTAAAGTCAAATTCCCATAAAAATATACTATTGGTCATCAAAAAACGTCTGTGACCACAATATTTGTAATTGGCGCACTTTAACTGACTTTGAATGAATAAGCTCAAAAAAGGAGAATTGATTCAACATATGGCAAATATAGACACAAATCAGTTTTATGTCGGGACTTTATTTAACAGTTTATTATCAATGTTAGCTGTAATATGCCAGTTTACCTTCGGTAGGTACACCTTAAATTGCTGTCAACAAAGGTTGTGGAGCACAGTTCTTTTACAAAGTTGGTCTAAAACGTAAAATTCCAACTGGGGTATAATGCCAGCACATTGAAGTCAATCAGAATTTTTCATTGAAAGTGTTTTCAGTAGTCGCCCGCTCTATCTGTCGAGATGGCATATATCAGTGAAATATGTGTGTTATAATACGACCACTAGAAGGCAAGATTAACAAAAACTTAAACACAAGTTGGGGGAATTAGCTTAATTTTATAATATTGGGAAACAGTATATTTGGTTTCTTTTGACGTAACTGAATAATCCTCAATATACATGGGTAACAAATCAAGGATACTAATACAGTTAGTCTGGTTGTCTGTTTTTTTATTTGTTTGTTTGTTTGTTTGAATGGTGTTTAACGCTAATTCAGCAATTTTTCAACTATACCATGGCGTCCAGTTTTTTACTGGAGGAGGAAGCCGGAGTACCCGGAGAAAACTCCCGATCTTCCGTAGTAAAAACTGGCAATCCTTGTCAACTAAGATTACACCCTGCCCGCCTCAGTGTCTGATTTTTTTTAACTGCATTTGCGGTAACATTTACGTCGTATGGTCACTGCATGGTAACCAAAAGTGCATTTATTTAATCTATGTACCAGCAGGAACCTACCCAGAAACTATTCAAGTCCCAGGTACCATGTATTAAGTATTAATCAAGTTAATAAATTGTAAACACGTCGAATGCTAATTATATAAAAAAAATCAATGATAAATTGTGTATGGCGCATCTCTTAGACAGGTAAAATACCGAATATAAGACAATTGAGGTTTTTTTTATAGTTGTTTTCTTGCGTGGAATCTTAGTTGAAATGACAACTGTATGTACAATTTACATAACGCAACATATACTAGTATATGTTGTCGATAAAACAGTCCATACATAATATATCATTTTCGGAGAACTTCTTGTTAAAATGCGAGTGGTTATTCATTGTTTTTATTCTTCTATTTCAAGTGTCTCGTTTCCTTAAATCGAAATAACCCTAACTTTTGATAAAGTGACGAACACAGGATACAATCTGCCCAAACAAGAACAGACGAGATGATAAAATCTTGAAGATTTTCCACAAACACAAAATAATATTGTTCAGAAAATACAAAATTATTATTTCCATAAATGAAAATCCTATTTTCAAAATGCTGTTTCGGCAATCTTTTCATAAGTATATGCTCTTAACAATTTAAATCTTTTAAACTTCAATGAATAAATCATTAGATCGAAGGGAATTCCATTTTATTTATAATAAACACCGGATAAAGACGATTTAAAATTTTACATAACTGAATGTGAAAGAAATATAGACACCGGATAAAGACAATTTGAATACAATGTTACATAACCGAATGTGAAAGAAATATTTTTAAAAGTACCTTTTACATTCAATAATTTAAGAAGTGCATTTTCTAAAATATTAAATTTAGAAAATTCTGTACGCGGTTTTGTCATAATTTACTTTCCCGGGATTGTATACACTAAATTAAATTGCTCATGAATCAAGTTTTGTATATTGTGCATGTGAAATAGTAAACATCGCAACATCTGAGAGACGAGTTTCAAGTCCATTTGTGGTGACTTAAATAATTGGAACGAAAAAATATATAAATACAACTCACAGAATTAAAAAAAACCCACATTTTCTTTCATTTCCCAAATCAGCTTTGTTATGTTTTTTTATTTGACTGCCCTTTTTATGTTCATATGAAGGTACCGTATAGGTGCTTTCAAATAAGGACAGGTAGTTGATTCTGAAATGTATAGGGCTTAAATACAGTATAAGCCGAATAGTATACTTTAAATCAATAATATCTTGAAAATACGTAGTTCCCTTTGATAAATAAATGTCTTAACAGGTATATTTTTTGGAAAATGTTTTCTGGTTGGCATTCGTGAAGCGAAAGAGGAAGAAGGAACACATGTTATTACGAAAACATCCATAATTGAAAACCGACTAAATGAATTTTTTTGAACTTTAACTATTGTATTATGTAATTTCATTGAACTATAAAAAAGTTCCTCGAGTGACGGTTGCTACTACATGGTCTCAATTGTAATTCATAAAACTGTATTGAAAAACGCATGTTTGATCAATCATAACATCTGTTAGATAATTTAAAATCTTTCGATTAAAATTTACAGGTACAATAGAAATTCCATTTTGTTTCAGTGAAGTTTTGCTGGAAATACAATACTGAGTAGCTTATGATGTTTCATTAATTAAAAACCAAAACTCTTTTGTCTTCATTCTTATCCCAGAAAAATAATGAGTCCCCAGTGGCCGAGTGGTTTAAGCAGTTCGTCATCGACTAGTCATATCTAGAATTTTAACACCGAGATTGCGATTTCTAGCATGACGTACAGTGTGTGCTTAAACTTATTTAAAAGTTTTCCTGCAAAAGGTCGTGTGGTTTATTTGGCTGGTATTTCTGCTTCATACCCCTGCTGAAAGTGGTGTTGAACCTATCAAGTCATGGATGCCTTGTAAACCTATAGTGTGCTACAATTCTCAAATTTATTCCACATATATATTTTTAAAGTTGTATAGAGATAAAGAAATAGATAAAAATGAAAAAGGTGGATATGAGTATAGATCAATTTGATTTTACTGATAAACAAAATAATGGAAAAAGTCTACCTCCAAATTTGTATAAGTAAACTGAGAACAAAAGATGCTCGGGAAACACGACTAATAAAACAGAACAAAATAAGGATTCTTTTTAACATACTATAACCATTAAAACACTCACGTATATGGCACTATTAAACTGTTGACAATTTAAATCCTGTACTATAAGAGATGCCTTTAATCTACGTAAAGAATTATATTTATATGGTTTATTTATGCTAAAAGCTTAACAATGTAAAGATAAAACGACATTAAAAGATTTTGCATAGAGTGAAACGATAAACAGATCATTTTTATAAGAAATTACTGTTATCAGATAAAATACACTTAAACGAAAATAATAAATAGTTTTATATAAAGATTTAAAAAGAATTACGTAGAAATATAAAATTAATTTTCACGATAAAATTTTGAATATAGACAAATATTAGCTAAATTCGGACTATGTGACCGTTTTCTAATAACTGAATCGGGGGGACGTTAAAAACACAAAGAGAAAAAAGACTAAATAAATAGGAAATGCAATTAAATTAATAACGAGAATAAATTAAAATTGATCTACGCAAAAACAGTTTTTGAATATATACGACAGCTTTAATGTTATTAACAAAGCTAAAAGACTTTTAAATCCAGAAACACCAACAGATATTCTAATAGTTTGTTTCTTTATTAATTAGTCTTTGTAACGGAGGAGAGATAAATACTAATATGAATATACTGCTTTGTTTAAATTTGTTAAAGTATTTGCATGCTAATTTATTGAATGCTTTGTATATGTATATGTATGCAATGTGTCCCTAAGTGGGGGTTTCTTTGTCTTTTTTTGCATTTATTGATATCTTTCATTTATAGATAAACGAATAATAATTGGATCTATGGCACGCATACATTGTATGCGATATTTAACAAAGACACATTTCTAAGATATCTTCTATTTTTGCTTGTTTGTTTGAATGATGTTTAACGCATTTCAACAATTTTTCAGCTATATAATGGCGTCCAGTTTTTATTGGGGAGGAAGCCGGAGTACCCGGAGAAAACCCCCGACCTGCGGTAGGAAAACTGGCAATCCTTGTCAATTAAGATTGGGGTCGAGATCACCCTGCCCGCAGTGAGAATCGAACCCGCAATCTCAGTGATCAATGGTAGACGAACTACCTTAACCATTCGGCCACCGAGGCCCCTCTTCTATTTTTGAGAATATCTTGTACAAAATAGAAGACATCTGATTAGGTATGTGAAAATTTATACTTTGAATAAACATGAATACGGTACGTCATTGGTTACTGTAGTGTATTTGTGTCACATTTATGTTAAAAAAAATCAGTCTGAAATTTGCTTTGGTCATGTATTAAATCGTGATTTTTGCGTTTAATAACTTAAGTTTATCTGACACCTCCAGTTAGTATTCGGACATAAAACAATTCAAATAATTCATAAAAAAATGGTTAGTTTCCGTAAATAATTAAGTATAAAGACTTTAAGTATTTTTTAAATTTTAAACCTGTAATCTTCTTGAAATTGTTTATGTATTGTCTTAATAGGTATACTTTTAGAAAATGTTTTAAAATCTGCATTCATGAAGCGAAAGAGGAAGTAGAAACACGTTTTATTATGAAACATCCATAATTAAAAAACAAACTATATGATTTTTTTTAACTTTACATACTGTATTATGTCATTTAATTGTACTGTAGAGAAGTTCATCAAGATTAAATAATCGCCAGGGTTGTTACTTCATAGTCCTTATTGTAATTCATTAAATTTTGGAGACGATAGGACATTGAAAAACGTGTATTTGACCAACCATACAATTTGTTTAGAAATTACATAATGTGATAATATACAGATATAAATTGAATTAAAAGTTTAATAATTAATGTAACGAGATTTTATTGAGTTCTGTCTTATTCCAGATCAATAAAGAGAACTCGATGGTCGAGTGGTTAAGGTACGCCATATCTATATTGTTACAACCTTCAAACTATCTCACATTATTTATAAAACATTAAATGTATTGGTAAGGTATCTACAAGACAAATTATAACTAAGAAGTGGATGTTAGACAAAAAAAACTACTTAAATGTTCTCGGTTAATAACATCAATATTTATGACATATCAAAACCATATCTCCCATTTGTAACCTTCAGAAATGCATGACATCTCCGATTGAAACAAATAATTAAACTATTTTGCCAACAAACTGAAATGATGAATAACAACAAAAAAACTTTAAAGCATTTATGATTGCTGAGCTAGCCAGGTTTCCTGTTAATGGTCATGTACCCCGGTTTCTTATTCTACAATGAAACAACCGACACTTTCAGAACTTGGCGTTATAAACCAACCAACAACATGTTCAGATTATAGAAAAAACATATTAAGATTTTAAAAGAGTGCAAGATAATATTGTATACGGTATTTTTCGCAAAAATTGGAAAAAGGACTAAAAACATAACACCAAATATACGGTAGTTTGCAAGCCTATATTAAAAAATTATCTTTTAAATGGTCAGATACGTATGTTTACTTTACATGGTAAAAGTGTTTCCGCATAAGACACAAGTCATAAGGAAAATGTAATATTTGCTTTTAAGAAAATAATTTTGAAAGTATTCCATACAAAGGGGTTTTTAATATAAACTTTGTTATAAGTAAAAATAGGATAAAACTCGTAATTATTTATAGTTATTAAATTACTTTGCTTGCTTGTCCACAATAAGTGGTAAACTCATTGATAAGGAAATATAATTGTCTATTTATATATGCTCAACATTTGATTGTATTTTAACATTAGATCTTTAGAAATGCAGAAAAAATACACAGTTAAGATAAGTGATATGAATAAATGTCTAACGAATTAACCAAACATTTTCGTTGTAATTTCCACTCTGAAAAATTACATGTACACACAGATTGGATTTTTCAGTCGTCCCACATCGGGAATCGAGATCGTGTCAGTTTATAACATTGCTGCTCATAGCATGTAAAAACCGAGGTGTATACTCGAGACCAGATCCATCCGCTAAAAAGGGGTTTTCAGCCTAGTGTTACTTTTGATTGAACAAATATTTAAGTTTTAAAAGATCACAATCGGAAGAGGAAGTTTAAGTTGGTTTAAATTTAAATTACATAAGTCATAGTAACTAATGACTCAAATGAATGTCACGATTAAATCAAACAAAAATTCCTTAAAACTAGGTGGTTTTTTAAAAATTTTTAATGGCACGATTTCCTAAGGATGCATTTCAATGTCGATAATTGCAGGCCTTGATACTTTTTTTTAAAGTACACAAGAATTGCAGTTGGGACTTTTCTCAAATAAAATACTTTTCATTCTAAAGATAAAACCTTCTTTATGGCTCATTTCTAACGCTTTGTGCGGATTTCTTCACCTTCTCCTCTGAGTGAGGCCGTGTGTTGCCTTAATTCTTTTACTTGACACCGCCATGTGATTCTGTATATTCTGTTTGCTTTTAAGAGCGGTTGGTAAGATGTTGATGATACATCTGTATTAGGGAGGGTTGGAATCCATTTTACTAGAGAAACTAATTTTATAGGGAGGGTTGGAATCCATTTTACTATATATATATAGAGAGAGAAACTAATTTTATTCCCTACATGCTTTCATTCTTGTTATTTCTTGTGTTGTTTTCTCATGTTTATGTTCTTTTGATTTCTTTTCTCATAGTATTTATCTATCAATAAACAGTCATCTTTAGCTTTTCATGGCAAAAAGACCTTATAGGATAACATGAACAACACCAGAAACGAGCATGTCCAAAATATAGTAAAATCTTTTTAACGATATTTTATTAAAGCTGTATACGTGCAAAAAGTTGTATCTAAAGAGCTACAATGATAAGCTAACATTGTGTTTTTGACATAACAACTTACAAAAGTTCTTTGTATAGAAACGTCTTTAAACAAATATATGTCCCTGGTACAGATCTTTGTATTGAAACGTCTTGAAGCAAATATATGTTCCGTAGTACAGATCTTTGTATTGAAACGTTTGTATGTAAATATATGTCCCCTGGCACAGATCTTTGTAAAGAAACGTCTTTAAACAAATATATGTTCCGTAGTACAGATCTTTGTATTGAAACGTCTGTATGTAAATAAATGTCCCCTGGCACAGATCTTTGTATAGAAACGTCTTTAAACAAATATATGTCCCCTAATACAGATCTTTGTATAGAAACGTCTTTAAACCAATATATGTTCGTAGTACAGATCTTTGTATAGAAACGTCTCTATTCAAATATATGTCCCCTAATACAGATCTTTGTATAGAAACGTCTTGAAGCAAATATATGTTCTGTAGTACAGATCTTTGTATAGAAACGCCTCTATGCAAATATATGTCCCCTAATACAGATCTTTGTATAGAAACGTCTGTATGTAAATATATGTCCCCTGGTACAGACTTTTATACAGAAACGTCTTTAAACAAATATATGTCCCCTGGTACAGATCTTTGTATAGAAAGGTTTCTATGCAAAAATATGTACCCTGTAATAGATCTTTGTATAGAAAGGTCTCTATGCAAATATATGTTCCTTGGTTATGTTGCCTGGTACAGATCTTTGTATAGAAAAGTCTCTAATAGAAGCTTCCCCTGGTAAAAAATCTTCATTTAGAAAGTCTTGAAAGAAAAATTTAACCAAAGCAGAGACAACAGCAACACTGACGAAATTGTCCGACATCATGTATTAAAGCTGTATTTAGAACAACGCTCAATTGTAACAATTACTTGCATATAATTAAACTTAACCATATATTTCTTGGAAATAAGTGTACGATTCACTTAAAAATATCTGTCTGATAATATCTTTGTCGTTTTAGCTTACTGTGCATTTAACCTCATTGTAAAATTGACCTTCATTTGATAAAATCTTACTCTATATTGTCAAATAATAAATTTCTTGGAAACAAGTTTGTGATTAACCTCAGAAGAACATTATTGTTATATTTCGAATACCATTCATTTGATAATATGGAACTTTTAATGAATATAAAATTTTTGTGGAACTCTTATACTTACATTCGTTTCAATGAAACTCTGATAGAAAACGCAAAAAAGGAGAAAAAATATAACAGAATAATAAGGACCTAGCGCCTATTTACGTGTGTTGAATGATGCATTATGGTCGTAATCGTTAAAATCGACCTCTTTGATACCTCAGTAAAAAAAAACAAATATAGGCGTTAAACCTTATATTGTTTGATAATATTTTTGTGGTTACATTATGTTTATTATGTTCACTAATGTTCATTTGATTAACCATGAAAAATACCCAAACACTTAGTCAGTCATTCGTATTTGAATTGCGCGTAACCTTCAGCAAAACTGGCACAAATATCGAAAAACAGTTTAAACATATGAAAAATGTTTTTACGAATGGGATTAGCCTTCAATTTTTGAAACTCACAAATTTAGTAATAATTTCTTATTCGTGCGATTTTGCTGTGGTATTTATAAAACTAAATACACAATTGAAAACATCTGTTTATACCACGATTTATACAGTACGAGTATAGCAGTTACAACTTACTTCTCATAATATTTGTGAACAGTGGACAAGAATTTAAAGTAGTTCCTCATTCATACCTAGCACAGCGTATAAGTAGGACAGATTTTAATTACTAAGAGTCCAAAATAGTAAATTACGACTTCAGCAAATAAAAGTTTTATATTTCGCTTTCCGTCGACACATCTTATAGATTATATTGGTAACTGGTAGTAAATAATATGTAGTTATTGCAATTATTTAGTATTCGTGTACCAGGAGAGCTTTAAAATCACGAGATACTTTTTAATTTGCTAAAGTGATGCAAACGTTAATTCAAAATCTAGATTTTCTTTAAAAAGCATGAAAGAAAAACGATACAATAGGCAAACATTTCAGCCAAAATAGTCATATTCAAAGAGAAAATGATAACTAATAAACTCATTTCGATTAACTAAAAGATTTTAAAGTCCTATAACTCAGAACAGATGTAAAGGCGTACCAAGAACAACACATACATTTCAAAATACCTATAACTAAAAGAAATATTACATATATGTATGCAAGTCTTATACAAAATTGTTACGAAGTCAAAGCATGATGAAGATACATTAGTTTTAGAATCAATCAATTATCAAAATATTAAGCAACTGATTAAACAGAATATATAATTGCACTGGATGGAACGTAAAGCTAATCTGATGTTTAAATCCTCAACAGGGCTTGAATAGCTTAATGGTTCAATTTAATCGAACGTGCAATGTCTATACAATACGTTTCTACGAAGCAGTAAAGGCCTGTAAGTCTTTAGTAAGAATTTGAGGCGTAGTCCTTTATTGGTATATTACAATTTAAACCACTTTAATATCAGTTATTTCTCCTTATAATACAAATATACATTATCAAATAGACACGCCTAATTATATTTGGGGGGATACGTACGGAATGAAAAGTGGTTCCTTATTTACAAGTAACATACTGTTCTTTTCACAGCATTTACAATTTGTGAATTACTAAAAGTTATTTTAATGCCCTTTCCGATTTCATTCTTAAATTGCATTCAGAGAACAAATAAATTTATTTTTTGCACGGATTCCAAAACGCGTTGATAAGTAGTTTTGTAAATGTGACCGAAAAGGCTAACCATAATGACAATTTGGATTATTTTTATTTCTCTGTAACGTCAAAGTGTAATGTTTTCGAGACAATTGGTTGCATTGTTCAATTAGCTTTCTTGCCATTTTCATGGCTTGTGACACGTTCGAACACTTTAGTCACTATGGTTTGCGACAAAACACTTACACTTAATGGTATATTATTTGTTCAAATTACACTAATAGCGTAGATATTTGTTATATAAAGATGTTGAGTTGAGGTCAATATTCTTAATGACATTTATATTTAAACAAAACTGTATCACTGACGACAGATATCCGATGCAAAAACTAAAAAAAATACGCATTATGTACTATTATACTGTTACCGATTATTCTTGATTTGAAAATTAGTCTCCCTTTAGAATCTTTAACTTTTACTAAAAACAAGACCAAATTTCCATTCTACAATATTTTAATACGTTTTTTGTTTTCAATGTTTTAATTTACCAAACAATAAAAGAACAAAAGTCCATATATAGGATCGTACATTGGTACGATTGGTTGATTGATTGATTGATTGATGTTAACCTCCAGCAAGCGATATTTCAGCTATATTCAGAAAGTTACATTCGTACGAGTGAATTATCGGATATCTCCAATCGAGATAATTAAATTATGGATTTTAAGGCCGAGCCTTGACTTAAATTTCCATAATTTAACTATCGAGATTGGAGAAATCCGATAATCCAAGATTTATTCATGTAAGATTGTATTTGTCTAATTTTAAAAAGTAGTAAATTTGCAAAATGAAGTACAAATTCTCCCAACCCCATTTTTACATTCATTACTTGAATACGGTAAATAGGTGTTTTGTTTATGACATCATCAGTTCTTATTATGACGTTATTATTTTAAACCAATCAACAGCATTTTAACTAGTAACGAGAACTATTTTTCAACACCGGTAAGGCGGTTTGAAAATAATTTGTAGACGTATCTATAAATATTTCATATTAACCCTGTATTTTTGATGTTTCAGAAATTCGCTGGATAGATATATTATAAGGTTGTCACAATACTTAGACGTTGTATAAAATGTACCGTGACTGTATGAAAAGTAATTTTTGTCATCATAAATAATATATATAAACATGCAGAGTTAGATTACTGTCAGATTAATACGTATTGGTTACAAAAATTCCATCGGCACATGCTAATACACATATACTATGTCTATGTTAACGATTCACCTCAGCTATTCCTCTGAAGGTTAGCACCAAATTTGACAGTATTAAAATCTAACTCTAACAGTATTGGGCTTAATTTATAGACGTATATATAAATATTCGATATTAACCCTGTATTTTTGATGTTTCAGAAATCCACTCGATAGATATATTATGTGGTTGTCACAATACTTAGATGTTTGTATATAATTTACTTAATGTGACTGTATGATCAGTAACTTTGTCATCCTATATAATATATACACAAATGCCGAATTAGATTACTGTCAGATTAATACATATTGGTTACGAAAATTCCATCGTCACACGCTAGACTATACATGAACTATGTCTATGTTTACGATTCACCTCGGTTAATCAAGCGCTATTTAAATATAGCAGATTTGGCCGAGGGGTCTAAACCGCTGGACATAATGCAGGCGAATGGGTGCAACAGTGTCACAACGGTGTGAGTTAGAATCCCGCAGAGGTTAAGCACAAAATTCGACAGTATCAAAATCTAATTCCAACAGTGTTTGGTTTAAATAAGTTGCAAAAGAATACGAACATTGCACAGTACGAAAACACATTGCGAAACTGCACTACAAAACAGAGAGACAAGATCAGCGGTTCCTACCATGTACAAATAAGCCGGAATCTTGTGTAGTATCTACAGTTGTAGAAGGTTGTTGTTTCATAAACAAATACGATCATCTTCATTAAAGTATGTAACTGTCAAATTTCGTAAATGAGTACTGATTAATTTTTTTATGGAAATTCAAATATATGTTAAAAGACTAGTTAAATGTTATGTATACTTTCATTTCTACTCAGTACATTGTTTAATTAAAAAGGCGGAAACGTACAACTATATTTATATAGTTACTATTACATTAAAAGACCAAAAAGGGAATAAATAAAAATTTTCTGTATTCTGACCTATTATATACCCCCTTTTTAAGGTTTGTTTACATGATTTTTACTCTTAAATATAGCTGAAATTGTGCCCACTGGGTGTTAAATATCGTCTAATGATTAGAAACATCTTTTCGTACATTGTAATATAATCACAGTCACTGTTGTTTATGTAACTGAATACGCGAGTACTACACTACCTCTTAGAAAGAGAAACGCGGATAGAAAATACAACGTCAACAAAATAAAATCACGCAATACAGTCAATATTGTCATGGCTATGAAGTGAGTAATATTTTGGGTAAACAAAAAGAACATTATTTAATTGTCATTTAGAACAGGTAGAAAGAAATACAAGTACATTTTTATTCGCCTGTTTGATTATTCACTTGTTAAGCTAATTTTAATCTATAACTCTGAAGTTGATACATGTACTTTTATGAAAACATTGTTAACGCATCTAAAAGCGGAGAAGAAAATAATGTGATCAAATTTCATTGTTACTAATTTCCTTGATAAGGTCAATTTAAAATTGTGTAAATACACTTTAGGTTTGCAAAAAACAGTCTGTAAACATAGCAGGTAAAGCTGAATTAGCTCAGTGACCTATAATTTCATTGATTAAAATCCAGTCAATAAAATACTTAGATGAAGCATATTTTTTAGCTCAGTCCCTGCATAATAAAGATACTTATATATCAAATTTAAAACTAAATTCAACAAAGATCAATATTAATTAAAAACAAAGTTTGATAAAAGAATTTGTTTTAATGGTGTTTAAACGTCACTTTAAGCAATTTTTCAGCTATATCATGACTCCAGTTTTTATTGGTGAGGAAGCCGGAGTACCTGGTGCCCCCCCCCCCCCCACCCCGACCATCAGTAACAAAACTGGCAATCCTTTTCAATTAACTTTGTGCAACTTGACTGTTCGATTTTCTTACATTTTACTTGTCATTCACTAATTTTATGAAACAATTTTGAAATATTGTTTCTTTGTGCTGTAACTATATTGTTTGCCTCATTAAAAATAATAATTCTTATTTAAAATAATTATCATTCTACATGTAAATATGTTATTACAATTGGAAAAACTGTTAAAACGTATAAAAAGAACATAGTGTTAAAATAAAACTAATAATGACTTACTTTAACTTGCAACATAAAATAACCAAATTATGTACATTTTTTTCTTTATTAAATATTGTTAACCAAAGGAAAACTAAAAGAACAGGGTCAAAGGATATAGTGTAAACTGTTTTTGAATAAACATTAGGCGGCAGAAAATTGTTCAGAAGCAATTATTGTAGACCTCTAAATATTTTTATGAAGTAAACAACAGCAGTTGGCATTAAAAAACTACTTCAACGTGATAATGTCCTCTCCAGTAAAAGCAACACAATCTGTTAAGTTTTACTTAAATAAATAAATATGTACATGTATAACCTAAATGAAGAAAAAATGTTTTTTATATAATGTTAAGAAAAGAACTGTATATAGCGTTATAAATTCCCAAGGACGATGTATTACTAGCATTCAAATGAGACGGTCAAAAGCATAACGGTCTAAAACACATCATTTCTGAAATCTGTAATGAAATAAATATAATAGTTGCTCATATTCCGATCCTGGTCACGATACTTGATAGTAATTTTGGTGTTGAATTCAATACTCATAATACCTTTGACTAAGAAATGCATCGCATTATTTATTCAAACATCTTTGGAAAAAATTGTGTTGTTAACCTTGTAATTATTAATATTCAGTTACTGCAACTATTATGTCTCACGAACCAGGAAAGCTTTAAATTTCTTGTAATTGTACAAAATACTTGTATATTGCTTAAGTTATCGAAACGTCGATTCAAAATGTAGATTTTGTTCAAAAAGCATGGAATACCAAAAAGACTCTAAATGCCAACATTTTAGCCAAAAACAGTCTTTAAAAGTCACTTTCCAAACAGAATAAAAAACGAATCAACCCAGAGCAAAGATCATTTGTACCCAGAACAACATATACATTTCTAAAAAGCTATTGGTAAAAGAAATATTTAATATAAATTTTTTACGAAGCCTCGGAATTAATCAATTATCACAATATTTTAAATTATCAAAGTTTATTAATAAAGAGCTGATAAAACCTTATAAAAAGATTTCAAAATTGTTTTGGATAGAACATAGGTCTACTTTGATGTTTTAAATTCTCAATATGGCTTGAATAGAGAAATGATTCACTTTCTTCGTACGTATAATGCCTCCACAATATACGTTTCTAAGAAGCAATAAGGTATTTTAAGTCTTTAGTCGAACTTAATGTTAAGTAATGCACAATGGCTTTTGGTGACACGTTTCAATTTAACCCACTTTAAACTCATTATTATACAAACATACGATATGATAACATACGTCTCATAATATTTTGGGAAAGTAGAATGGAATTAATAGCAGTTCATTATTTACATGTAACGCATCGTTCATTACATTGTTCACTTTCAAATTTTGCCCCGTGCGGGATCCGGGTGGCTAAAAGAATAGACCGCAGTCGCGCTAGCTTGTCGTAAAAGGCGACTAAATAGCGCCCAGTACCCTGACCGGCGTGTCAGGTCGGTTTGCCTAAAGACCGACTGGGATGTGTGCCCCAGGTGGTTGAATGGGGTACCCCTGGCAAGCTGGGGTTGTCAGGCCATAATACGGAAAACCTGACCGCAAACCATATTAGTGCACCGTGTTGGGAAAATGCCACGTTCCTCGCACGTTAAAGAACGCTGCTGTAGTATTCGCTATGAGTAGGGATTTCGATCCCGCTACAGGAGGCTAAATTGCCCAACCCTATCCATCCTCCCATTTGCCAGTGGCAATCTAAAATCCGTTACCCCTATTTTTCCTTGTGTCCCATCCCATTTTCATTCATCATCATTTCATGTTCATTTTATCATCCATTTCATGTTCATCGCCTGAATATAGCTGAAATATTGCTGCTCGGGCGTTAAACACCATTAATCAATCAATCAATCAATCAATCACTTTCAAATTTGCCAAATTTTTGAATTACTAATAGTTACCATAATTTTTGCATTGATTTCAGAACATGTGTATATAGCAGTTGCAGCGAATATTTACATAAAGCTAACCAAAATTATGACATGTTTGCAGCTGTTCTGAATCTGAAACTATCTAATAATGAAAATCTAGGCTGTTTTATACAATGCAATTGTCTGGTTTAAAATATTTGTGCAGAACTTATAAATCTTGTTGGAAGCCTAGAGACTGATGTCAGTTTCATGTCAATCTATTCGCAAGCTTTCTTTGGAGTTCGACATTTGCTATAAGACCATAAAAACCATACGTAATGTGGTGAATAGGGTTGTAAAGTCCTCACTTCTTTTTGTTCGTTTATGGGACTTAACGTACCCTAGATTGACTACCAACGACACGATTGGTGAGTTGTAACAACCAAACTGCTTACTCGTTAGGAGCATGTGCGTTCACTGTCATTTTCTTACGAGTGTTTTGGACTGCGAGATTTGATTGCCACTGTGATATTTCTTATTTATATAGGACTTTCAGTATTAAACAGAGATACATATGTAGTAACGCGTTCTAAAACATTACTTCATTAGCATCCTCATCAATACGGATTTGTGAATAATAATTACTAATACAATAAAGACTTTATAAATGACTGTGGTATTCTTGCCTACTGACCTTTAGGACGCCAAACAAAATATTTTGTTAAGTAATATACAAGTCATTTGTCAAAAATATATGGTTTTTAAAAATCAAAACTGTAAATGTCTCTTAACATCAAAAGACACTATAACATAACAGACTCGAGTAAGACTCTTAAGATATAAATTCCAGTAACACAGTAATACTGTGTAATAATGGGCTTGTGATATTATTTTGCGACGGCTTTTATTTGTACGCATTGTCCCTCTGGTAATAATTATCAATGATATAATTATTAAATACACGCGTTATACGCGCTTCTCGACATTTAGTACCTCATAGGTAAAGCCAAAAAGTTGACCAAACGTTGAAAGGCCATTAAAATTAAAACTCCGAAATTGATACCAAATACATTTAAAGGTTACAGTTGCGCGAGACATACTAGTATAACAAATAGATCTTAACTTCCAATTTATTTGTTTTAGTGTTTAAGTGCTACTGATGTCTGGATAAGAAAACACGTTTTAAAATAAACATTATAACCTTGGTATTTTTTATAAATTTTCATAACAATTTCAACAATATAAAGCAGTAAATACTTAAAAATAAAGTATCAATACATTTTATGCCAACACCTCTGTGCTTTTAATTACTACAGGATCTATCAAACTACATGCAGAGCTTCGAACTAGTAGTGATTATTAAATATCAAGCACCATATAAATAGTATTAAATTTCACATAATTCGTATTTTCTGTATGTGTTGCATAAGATATCTGTCGTTATTGGTACGATAATATTTACTCACGTGTTAATGTTATTTAAAGATTTAATTTTAATTAGATTGGTTCTTAACATGCCCCAATAGTTTTGAAACCTTTAACCGTGCAAGAATAAAGATAGTGATAATTTACTCAACACTATTATTTTTTCTTGTAATATCAATAGAAATGTAGACACACAAAGAAACCAGACAAAATTTGTAATAAATACTGTAATTTTTCAATACTAGAAAAAACACGTTTTTGTTTTGATTGGAGGTTTTATTCACCAAACAAAAGACTTGTGTAAAAGTCGAAATACTTAACGAAGTACGCATGCAAGATACGCGCGAATTCGATTTTGCAAACGAAAAAGAATTTACAAGTACATTACACAGTACGAAAACACAATAAAACGGTAAGAAAAGGTCAGCGGTTTCTACCAGCTACTGATTATAGCTGAAATTCTGCTCGCTGGGCGTTAAACATCGTTTATTCAATTAAAGACTTCTTGATAAATATTGCTTTAAAGCTTAGTGTAAGAATGTTCTTAAATAGCTGAATCGAACCACTATTTCCTGGAAAGAAAAAAGAGGCTAGAAAATCAATGTCACTTCTGCGCATCAGATTGAAATAAATAATACTACGTCAACAAATTTGAAAGTACGCAATACTTTCAATATTCTCAAGGCTATGACGTTATATTAAAAAACATTTTTGCGGTAAACCGATCATAATGAAAAGGTCGTTAAAACAGGTAGCAAAATAACTACCTGTTTATTTACCTGTTTGTTTATCAACAAAAAGGGTTTAGTGATACAAGAAACATTACGAATTTTACTTCTGAAATCTTGGAGATGATATCTCAATGATATTTTGATATTTTTGCATTTAAATTTTTGTTGTCTTTTAACAAACTGATGTACATTGTAGGTTGTTTACATGATTGCAAAAGGTTTTATATATAAAGCAGTAACCCCAAAACTGATGATCCCCTTTGAGCACAATAAAAACAGGGTTGTTCCAAGATAAAATTGAATAGAAAATATTTCTAGATGTCGGCTTTCTAACTAACTCGAAACATAAGTCTTTTGGTGAATTTTACGATTATAAAACATATTACATACCCACAAAATAAGCATGTCGCGTTTATTAATTCAATATTATTGTGTAAATTTTATTGCTTATCATCGTTCACTTATACCTTCAGATAATACTAAATGAGAGGGGTGTATTGCCTCCCAGGTCTGAATACTTAATGGTCGTTTTGTAGGGGATATGATTGGTAATTTAACTTGTTTTAAAGTAAATGGAGCTAGTACAGTGGATTATGCCTTGACTGACGTGGACCTTTTTAATAATATTCATTTTTTTTCAGGTTTTAGATACTGTGTACTTATCAGATCATGCACAAATTGTCACACATTTATCATGCCCTATAAAACATATAATGAGAATTTTTCTACATGTTATATACTTAGCCATTTTTTAAATTGGAAAAATATCAAAATTAAAGCTATTGGACGCCTTGTCTGATAGTTCAGTGATAGAAAATATATTAAATTTTGAAAATTCAAATTATGAAAATAAGGCACATGATGTAAACTAGGCTACAGATGTTATTAACAAAATTTTACAAATTCTGGCACAAAAATCTTGTAAAGTCATAAAATATAAGAAAACCAAGAAAAAACCAAACTAAAAAGTTTTGCAATGCAATTTTGTAATTATTCAAGTTAAACTTGTCTCCAGATTTGTGAATAAGAATTATAAATGACTTCCTCCAAGAATCTTGGTATTTTCCAGATTGTAATATCAAGTTAAACATCTTAACAATTGATCTTCCTGTAGCAGCATAGCTATGTTTAATGAATTCATTACATCATCCTCACAAGTCAGGGTTTCTGTGTCCACATGTGTCCACGAACACATGTGGACACAGAAACCCTGACTTGTGAGGATGTCATTACATATGAAATCAGGGCCTGCACATTTTTTACATTTTAACAGTTTACTGCATTTATTAAATTCTGATAGAGTGAAAGGTCCATCTGTTATCTCGTTATCTTTTATAGAGTTTTTATTATTGCTTAAATTTTTTCAATATCATTTTTCAGATTATCATTACATTTCTCACTTTTTCCTTGTAGTTTGAAATGTCGCATCATGTCTTTAAAATTATTATTATTAAATAATTCATTAGTTTTGTTATTATTAAAGTTATCCTTTCTATGCAACGAATTGATAATTTTCCAATATTGTTTAGGGTCTTCTTCATCCATTGAAGAAGCTTATCAAATATATCAATTTTGAATTTATATTTTTTCTTCTTCACTAATCTTTTAAGATTTTAAACTGTTTGAAGTAGGGGGATTTTATAGTTGATTATCATATGGTCTCTTTTTCATATCCGATCCTAATTTTAAGACCGTTTTCTTTAAATCTCTTACTTCGGAATCAACCCAAAAAGAGTTGTAAAACATTATGAAAATATCTTCCCTAGACAACAATTCGGTTTTAGAGAGAATCACAGAACTTCTGATATTTTATTTATTCTTAAAACATTGATAACAAAATATTTGTTAACTAAAAAATGTAAGATTTATTCATGCTTTGTAGATCTGCGTAAAGCATTTTACAGTATTTGGCACGAGGGAATGCTTTTCAAACTAATTTCAAATAATATAGGAGTGAAACTTTTTGAAACCATTAAAGATATGTATTCTTCCTGCCAATCTGCAATTAAAATAGATAATAGATATTCACACTTTTTTCCATTGAAAGAGGAGTGAAACAAGACGATAGCCTTAGTCCCACCTTTTTCACTGTTTTATTCATGATATACATGCTATATTTGATCAAACGTGTGATCAACTATCTCTTAAAGATACATATTTATCCAGCTTGAGCTTTGCAGATGACCTAATTTTATTTTCTAAATCTCCAAAAGGTTTGCAAAGTGCTCTTAATAAGCTTCAAAAATATTGCTTTGATTGGCAATTAACTGTTAATGCCAAAAAAAGTTAAATTATGACATTTCAAAACAAAGTTTCTGATTCTCCTGCTTTCTTTTTAAATGAAACACAATTAGCAGAGATAAAAGAATGAAATTTTCTTGGAACACTTATTGTGATTATATAGGTAATTTTTTAAAAGGTGGAAATAGAACTGTCTAAGAAAGGTTTGAAAGTAGTTTTCTCATTAAGAAAAAACTTCTCAAACTTTTATAATGTTCCAGTGGAACTCTCATGTAAACTTTTTGATGCATTAATCAGACCAATTCTGACTTATAACAGTGAAATTTGGTTAATGGATGAATATATCCACCAATACAGAGCTAATAACCGAGCAACTGCTAATAATAGAGAATTGGATTTTACCATACTAGAATATAAATCATTTATTAAAAAAATTCATACAAGATTATGCAAAACGATTCTTGGAATTAAAAAGACAGCTTGCAACATTTCTGCAAGAACTGAATTTGGACGTCTACCCATTAGTCGTTTTATTAAAACACAAAGTCTTTTATACTTTACTGGACTACATTCCCTGAACATTAATCCTTTACTAAAGGAAGCTTATGATGTTAATAAAGACATACATTAAAAGGGTAACTATTCATGGTACATCTGTGCACTGTGTGTTTTTTAAAGAATTAAATCTCAACTCTGGGGAGTTTATTAATACAGATAGAGACTACTCAAAAATTAAATATCAAATAAAAAAGAACTTAATAAAAGTATCCAAGAAATGTATGTTCAACGTTATCTTGGTAAACTGAATAATTTAACAGAAGACTCCAAACTCTATCTATATAATCAACTTAAGACAGATTTAAAAATAGAAAATTATTTGAAAGAAACAAATTTTTTTAAACGAAAACTTATTACATAATTTAGAACTAGCAATCAGTGTCTATATTTATCGAAACCGGGAGATACACGAAAATTCCTAGACCAGAAAGACTTTGTAAATGCCGCAACATTCTGAAAGATGAATTTCACTTTTTCCTTAAGTGTACATATAATGATAATATACGAAATCTGTTTTTCGAAAACATAAAAAAAATAATCATAATAACCAATTCCCCAACTTAAGTCCTATTGATAAAATTAAATTTCTATTATTCCCTAAAAATGAGTTATTGCCTGAACTGTGTGACTTTATTCAACAGTCATTAAAATTGAGAAACAGGTCCATGTCAGCTAATGCTTAATTTCACTTTATTTATTTTTATGTGATGATATTGTGTTATTGAAATTGTTTTGTATGTTTGTTTAGTTACTATAGTAGTGTGTAAAGGGGGTTTCTGCCGCACTAAGGGAAAATCCTGCTTGGAAATGCCAATCCGGACCAAAAAATGCAAACGGGGAGGGGTTCCTATTAACTATGGGGTAAATATACAATCATGGCATCGAAAATTGAAATGTTGAAATGTTGCATGATGGAAGAATGGAATCTAATGGTATGAACATGGATAGCACATCAACATCAACCCCAACCCCAACCTCCCAGATTGAAATATTATACGATAGAAGAATGGAATCTAATGGTATGAACATGGATAGCACATCAACATCAACCCCAACCCCAACCTCCCAGATTGAAATATTATACGATAGAAGAATGGAATCTAATGGTATGAACATGAACATGGATAGCACATCAACATCAACCCCAACCCCAACCCCAACCTCCCAGATTGAAATATTATACGATAGAAGAATGGAATCTAATAGTAAGAACATGAATATTGTATCAACATCAACCCCAACCCCAACCCCCGAGATCGAAATGATGGAATCTAATGGTGCGAAACGTACCTGCGGATACCCATTGAAGCGGAAGAAGGGACACTGTAAGAGCAAGCCTGGAATTGACGGTCTCTGCGCGAGGCACAGGAAGCAGCCCGCAGAAGACGGGAGCATCCAAAGCGGAGGAAAAATCGTGGTAAGAGAGACCATGAAGACCCTCCATCAAATAGCTAAGGATGAGGGTCTGAAGGGGTATAGTCGGAAAAGTAAGGAGGCCTTGGTGAAGCTCATCGAGGAGAAAACTAACAGGAAATTCACTCGCGAGGAGGTCTTCAGCAAGAAGCAGCTCAAAACACTCGCGAAGAGCCGCGGTATCACCAAGTACTCCAGACTCAGGAGAGAGGATCTGCTCCGATTGGTGGAAGAGAACATCAAAAATGCTCCGGTAGAGGAGGAAATGAAAGTAGTTGATCGACGCCAAGCACTGAATGGCGTCTTTGGTACGGTCGTCATCGAACCATTGAAGCAGTACGACATGGTCACCTTTCAGAAAATAAGTCGGAGCACCATCGCCAGCACCATCTCGGAAGCACTCGTCCAAAAGAAGGGATTGAAGGTGCAATTATTGCTTCGAGTAGAGCTAGTGAAAACGAACCCCGCGACCGGAGAGAATACTTACGTCACCCCCTATTTCCGGTCAAAACAAGTTACCCTCTCACAGTCATCAGACCTCGATTTGGAAATCACATTCATGATGGGGAAGGTCAGAGAGAATATTGGTAACTACATGCGTGAAGGGAGCGGATGGACCTTCGGACACATCGAGCGGCTAGAAATCCACCTGAGTGAATTCAAGCCGCTCGCAGGTAGCTCGTATATACCAACCCCATCGATACTGGCGAAAAAGAAGGCGATCATCAAT